>JAODKF010000116.1:10266015-10286214 GCA_026779585.1 Mormyrus proboscirostris
TCACTATCACTCTCCTTTAACAAAGCACCCCCCCCCCCCACCAGCAAATTAAAGGTTCGCCCCCAATGACAATAAACATTCAAGGCAAAGGTCAGAAACTGTGCCTTTAAAAATAGCTCTGAAGAAAAAGTAACTTCCCTTTGTCCAATCAACCTCAAAACAACCAGAAAACACAATAGGAGAGAAAAACCAGCTGCAAGAGCGTGTAAACAAGTGAGCGCACCGACCTGCAGCACGAGGCCTAGCAGACGGCAGATAGCCCTGCAGACGGCTGCGTGCACTTTTTCTTTTGTTTTTGAAGTGCAATAGCTGACACTAACCTGTGTACAGACTAACCCCTGAGCCGTCGATCTTCTGCTGCAGCCCCATTTTCATTTTTAGTTTTGCCTATTTTTGACGACCTTGCTCGAAGCTCCCCCCTCCAGGCCAAAGCGATTATTTTCGCCCCGTTGACACGCCGCTCTGGACCTGCAAAAGGATCTCCGGCGCCTCGATTTAGTGGCCAAAGCGGCTACGTTATTTAGATGCTGCTCCCTGGGAACTGGCACATTTTAAAGTAGCTGCTAAAATCAGTCGGCTCTCTGGGAACCGATAAAAATGAAGAGCGAGCGCCAGCGGTGCGTCGGGCTCAGGCGGCAAACGCACTCTGCTCCTCCGCCGTCAGAGTTTGTTATTATTACACGTTGACCGGTACAGAACATACAAAGTCATTTTTATATTTTGACATGGCAGGGGTTTGTAGCCAGTCAGAGTTTCAGGTGGAGGAACTTATGAACTGGTCAGTAAGCCATCTTCCCCACTGACGGGAACGCGGCACAGGGCGCCGGTGAGCGCCGTCTTTGGCGGGGAGTATCTGCAAGGGGCCCTCATGCAGGATGGGGAATTCCGCGAGCTCGATCCCCAGCAGCCTGGCGAGGTGGCGTGAAAGGAAAAAACAGCATCAGGAGGAACTCTTCAGGGACATCGAGGAGCGTGCAATGTCTTTGGGATAATTGGAGAGAGAGACAGAGAGAGAGAGAGAGAAATGGGGGGAGAGAGAGAGAAAGAGAGGGAGTGAGAGAGAGACAGAGAGAGAGAAATGGAGAGAGGGAGAGAGAGAGAGAAAAAAAAACTAAGGAGGGGAAATAAAGGGAAAAAAAAGACCAAAAATGTGGCTGATGTGAATCCCTGCTGTAGTAAGGAACATAACTTCAATATAATAAACAAAATTTGAGGTTTAGCTAAAAAAATATCATAACAGTGAATGAAGTGACACAGAAGTGCATGGAGAGAGGCACGAAGGCTGAGGCGGGCCTCTCTAGGTGATGGACATGGCGCTCGGCCCGGCTGTGCTCCTCCAGCAGCCTGGGGGGGCTTCCTGAGCACTTCCTCCGTCTGGGAGGGCTGGCGTGGCGCCGTGTCCCTGGCCGCGCCGCCCGTCGCTGTGCTCTGGGAGCCAGGCACATTCGACAGGGTCTTGGTCACCTTGACTGTCGTTGCCATGGCGCTGTACACAAACAGATCCACGCCCAGGCATTTACCAAATAAGGCGTCATGGGAGAATCACTAACGAAATGAGCACAGGACTAAAGTGCTATACATTTGAAAGACATTTCAAGCTTGCTGGTGTCAGCACTGGCATAACACCGCAAGGCAAACCCTCTCCTTTGTATCTGAGACCTCAATCTAACAAATAATAGAGACGCATTATAGCATGAGTGCAACACAAAGGATATGCGTCCCCTGTCCTGCATTCTTCTTGGGGCAGAGCTGGCCCCTGTCCCCCCGCTGTTTACGGAAAGGACCCCCAGGACCTTGTGGCTCAGGGTCTCTGAGACTCCTCAATCAGACTGAATTAGTTTAATTCTAAGTGTGACCTTCACACACCTTCCATGAACACGGCGGAATCGGGTGCCGGCAAGTCGCCGATCCTGTCTGCTGCGTGACCCCGGCAGCTGTGAGCTTCCAGGAGTTCAAACGCCTTGTGCGTGGGGGCACAGCTATTTACATAATCCTTCAGAGACAGTCCCTCGCATCCTAATCTAATTATTCACCAGCGTGGTCCCTAACGGCACAGCCCGGGCGACACAAAGCCATCCCATTAGCGTCCACGCCCGCCTCAATCGTACCGAACCGAACCAATGTCACCCCCCCCACCCTCTACCACCGCCGCCGGCTTCAGAATAGGAGCTCTTGGCGATGCGGACGGCCCAGTAGTGACGAGCACCCCCAAGTTCTGGGGGAAATTAGCAGCCCCCGAGAGGCTGCCTGATGCCAGAAGAAGGGGGGGTGGGGTCTTCCTGAAACGTGAGAGCCACCACCTCTACAGTGTATCCAACACGACAAGCGTAAAGACAGACAGAGGGTGAGGTTCCTGACAAAAGTAAAGAAGAGGCAGGAAAGCAGGAACTGAATGGAAGGAGGAGGAGACAAACAGTGGTCCGGGGGAACAGCGACGCCTCACCTCAGGGCCCATGAATAACACTAAGGGCGCGCTTATGAGGTATCACAGGCAAGGGGTTCGGGCCTGGGAATACCCACGATGCACTGCCAATCTGACAGCGTTTACACTGACGGAGCACTTAGGAGCCATAAAACCGACAGCCCACCGTGCCGAGAAAGCAGGGAGGGAGATACGCTGCCACAAACGCGGTGACTTTTAGACACCTAAGACATGACGGCACATCGCCAGGAGGCGACCTGGAAGACAGGGATGGGCTACAGGGCGGTCTGCATTATCCCTGCACGCTAAACCGAGGTGACCTGAAATCATTCACGCCCAGACGAGGCTTCTGCCCCTGACTCCCCCGGAAAACACTCACATGCCCGGCCATGGAACAATCTGGAAGGTTGCGGATGCTGCATCCCCGAGACTCGCCACTGCTGCATGTTTCACCCGCATGTGTCTTAAGCGTTGGCAAATGACAGACATTAGCAATTAGAAGCACTTAATTCTGAACTGCAGAAAATGAGATGGTCTGTTACACCCCCCTCCCCCCCACTCTCCGTTCCACACAGAAGAAAATTGGGGTTGTATCCAAGATGGGCAGCATTATAATGACAAGGATGTATGGAGGCCCCAGGCATGTCGCATCTGTGTATGTGACACTGGGAATATCCTGTGTGATGAAATTATCTGCGAGGAGCTAAATGACTGTCCAAACCCGGAAATCCCGTTCGGAGAGTGCTGCCCGATCTGCCCTCCTGACCAGAACACCCCCATTGGTTGTAATTTATTTATTTACGCTATTATAAATAAATTACCGTGTTGCTTCTGTTTGGCTTTTATTCTTTTTTTTGCTGAAAAATGGCAGCATCTCTACAGACCAGTAAATGTCCCATCTCCATTCAATGGGATTATGCTTGTCTGTGGTTTGGCTTCTGTTTTTGCAAAAAATAAATAACAAACCGGAGATAAAGACAAACACGATTTAACCAGATGCTTTTTATCGTGGAAAGCAAACTTTCAGCTTTATATTCTGCATGTTGTGTATGTGTGCTGAATGAATTATAGATTTACGAGTATGCAGTTGGAAATCTCTGTCCTCATCATCTAGGAACAAACCAGAAAGGAAGAACTTTCTAGCCAAATTGTACCTCATGCTTGAACATGGCTCATGTCAGCCCTGTTGTCTTTCTGTTTGGATACTATTTCAGGTTTCATTCAGCATTACCATAGCTTTATTATTTTGACCCCACATAACAACTTAAGGCAAAACAGCTTTGAAATTGTAATTGTTTTGATACCAAAATAAACACAAGTGTAGGAAGAACAAATTTTTATTAAAAAATGTTAACTCTTAAGTGAAGACCCAATTTCCATTGAGGGCTTGACTAATCTAGATTTAGAATTGTTGATTGAAGAACAATCTTGCAAAAACTACAACAGGAGATGAAAAATACTTTAACTCCAGTGACCAAACTACACTTGCTGGCTAACAAATCACTAAAGTGCTACAGTCTAGCTTTTTGTACAATCCAGTGTGATTTGCAAACGAAGGTGGCAGTCCTAGCCTGTGTGTATGAATGACCCCGGTGACCTCATTCTGCATGTCTGCCTTGTCATGTGACCACTGTGACCCTGTACCCTATGTCTTGTGCAATGGCTTTGCCAGCAGATGGCGCTCTACTCTGCAGCAAGGCTACTGTCTTTTCCTCTTGACACTATTGTGAAGCATCTTGGAGTCCTGGAATATTTATTATTTTGTCCGTTTCCTTTTGGTATAATTAGATAATGCCATCAGATTATTATTCATGCAGCAGTGCATTTTCCAGTGTTTTTATTTTTAAATAAATGTTATATAACAGTGTGCCTGTCTGTTTATCCTAATATTTGTGTCTTTTTTCCTTTTGATTTTTATTCTAAAAACAGGGCCAGGTGGTGGTAAGGTGAGTCAGTTTGTATGTGAATATTTGATGTTTCTACATAAAAATTGGGGGTATTTATAATAGACGTAATGAATGTAAGATTGCACGACTTCAAATTCCGAACTATTTGTCTACTTACATCATTTTATCATATAAAGCCTATGATTTTGGCACACATTTTATATGCTGAACGTCTATGTTCTACATATTTTATTTTCATTAATGATCTGCATGTATTATTTAGATCATTTATGATCTAATATTTATTTCATACTTTTATTCTCATAGTTTCAGAGGTTCTATGAGGTTTAGCAGAAGGCAACCGATTTTAGCTTTATTCTAGCTTTATTTTATATTTTAATAGTAAACCAGATTACTTTAACTTACACCCTTCCTGTACCTTGTATCCTAGATGCTATTTATGTGTTTCAATGGCAGTTAAATTCAAGTTAAAATCTATGTATCATTTAAGAAGTTTATTAGTCCAATTGGTAGTATTTACTTTACTGACTGTGGCTGAAAGAGGTCCCGGGTACCAGAGCATCAAGCACCGCCCACTCAGGGAGGGAGGGAAGCAGTGGAACTGCCTCCGGTGTTCCTTTGAAATGTGCTCTGATGTTTTTGCACTCTTCTTCTGTGTGTTTTTACAGGTGGTGGATGGAGTAGCAGGCCCCATGGTAGGTTGTTGACGAGCTCTTACTGAGGAATAGTCCCTTTAATTAATAATAATGGTTAACTCTACCCAGAGTTGAACATTTCAGGTCCAGAAGGAAAAAAATCCAGAGTAAGATTTTGTTTCAGCCAACCGGATGAATAACAGTCTCAGAGTACCTGAAATGTCCTCCACGCTGATGCCTCTGCTGTATTTTATTGCTTAACATTAATATTCTGGATTCAGAAAGCTGTGAATTTTTACTGCTCAGGTGACAGCAAGCTTTGTCTGTTCCTTGCCATTGAGGTTAAACAGTGTGGTGTTTTCAGTAAACCAAAGCACTTTGTTCCACTGAAGTGTTCATTATATTTATTGTTGGTCTTTCAGGGACCCCCCGGGGAACAGGGACCACGAGGAGTGAGGGGCGAAAAGGGTGACAGGGTAGGATATGATCACAAACATTTGACTTCAGTATCTACTGACAAAGCATATTGGTGTTTATTAACAAGCCATCTAGTTTGAAACAGCATCCAAGCACTAGTTCATACTCTTCAATACAGTACATGTGTACTTGTTCTTGATAACCAGTGGAATTTTGCCAAGAAGATGCAGACGTTCTGTCATGTCAAAGATTGTGAATCCTGTGTACTTTCCTGGCCCCAGTTCTATAGATTAGTTTTGTTTTCAAAATGAAGAATGATCAAGCCTTAATTGTTGACCCAAGAGCTATGCTCACCAAAACCCTACACCGCAATGTAAAGGCTTGAACTGTCCTTGTGACAGAACAAAGGTTTGAAAGGCATATTACTAGCTAGGAATATTACTCTGCGATCAGTCTACTCTCAATGACATGTTAAAATCAGGTAGACAAAAAAAATTGTATAAATGTGTGTGTGTGTGCGTGTGTGAGAGAGAAAGAGAGAGAGATAGAGAGAGAGAGTTTTCATAGATCATATTTGGGGACCACAGTATCCCCAAACCTAAAACCTGAAACTTCCTTACTTTTTGGGACATTTTCAGGTATCCAGATTGTGAATGCAATCAAAAGAGTGAAAATACTAAAACTGTTGTGATTTTTTTTCGTTACTTATGGTTAAGGGTAAGGCTGGGTGGGGATTAACGGTGTCATGATTGGGATTAGGGCCATATCTCACAGAAAAGAATGGAAGGTCCTTATTTATCTGGGTACGCCAACGTTTCTGTGTGCGTGTGTTTGTGCGCGTGTGCACATAATATTTCTTTGGATTGTACCTGTTTGTTTTAGGTGTCTTTTTTCCACGTTCCTCTCAGGGTAATCCTGGCCCCCCAGGTAGAGATGGTGAACCTGGCACCCCCGGAAAGCATGGCCCCCCTGGCCCTCCAGGCCCCCCAGGCCTCGGTGGAGTAAGTATGAGCAACAACTTCAGCTTTATTCTGCAATGAAAGGATGTGAATTTAGACAGCTAGTTAACGCTTTGCCATGTTGGGGGATTTTGTGAGCAGTAACATAGTGTGATGTTACCTCACCTCATCTTAATTAGCCGATGGTAGCGACCACATCCACATTTTTTCCCATAATTTGCTAATTCCTGCTTTCTGCTGCAGAACTTTGCTGCCCAGATGGCAGGTGGGTTTGATGAGAAAGCTGGTGGAGCTCAGATGGGTGTCATGCAAGGCCCAATGGTAAGCAGTGGCGGGGTGTGTGTTAGTCTGAGGGTGCAATCAGACACGAAATCATGCACATTGTGAATATATGTAATACAGGTACAAACTGGTAACTGTATGGTAATGGGAAAAGAAATTTCTGTAAGGAAAGCTACTGACATCTTGTGGACAAAATAAGCAATTGCAGCGTCTGGCCCTCAAGTTTCATTAGCAGATATAAAGAGATGTCTGTGTTGCAGTTTTGCAGTAGCATCTATCGGTGCTGGTCAAAGCCCATGTGGGGCCGAGGGGATTATGCGAAACTTTGGGGAGGTGGGGGGTCAGACTGGGGTTACGGAAACGATGCTGCCCGCCTATTTCACCTAGTGCGTTGACTGGCACTTACCAAAATGATCTTCTTACAGAGAGGAACAGAATAGGCAAGAATAAGTCTTTGTATGCACGATGCATTTTAATTTATAGTTTAATCGACACCCCTTTTGTAAATAAACGTATCCTTATAATGAAGTTTTAAAGGGTCTGAAGCAAGATATAAAGATTTTAAAAAGAATGCAATTTTTTAAATAATCATTTTAGGACCAAGCTGATTTTAGAAAGGCTTTTAAGCAGTATTAAGAGCTCAGTCCTCACCCGTTCTGTACTGACACACATGCCATCGTCTTTTTTTTATTGTATATCCTCTTCTCTTCACCTTTCTTTCTTCCATAGGGCCCGATGGGTCCTCGTGGACCTCCTGGCCCCTCCGGCCCTCCAGTGAGTCTTTCACCCTTTCACTCCTGTAAACACCAAGAGAACACTGAGTGAATTCATGGGAGCACTTGGACACCAACGTGCTTTTTCCTGCACCATAAGGTCACACACAAGAGTGTACACTTGTTCCTGTTAAATCCCGCTGGGGATCTTGGAGCTCCGGAGTTTTGAAAGTGTCAGATGTTTTGCCAGGTCACTCAGAAAGAAGCTTTTATATATCTGATCACCAAACCGTTAACAGCTGTGCTGTTACCTTTAACCATAACTGTCTTTAACCCTTTAACCCTTTTTGGTGAAAAATGACCTTTTCATGCAAAGTAGTCTTGATATCCAGACTGCTGCACTGTTTGTCAGCTGCTCATATTTTCTTCAGACTGTAACCCTGCATCATACACTTTGTAGGGCCCACAAGGTTTCCAAGGCAACCCTGGAGAGACTGGAGAATCTGGAGCAACGGTCAGTACTGCTTAGCGTTGCAGTGACACACAGTGACACAAAGGGCACCCTGCAGCTCGGCGAGTTAAAAAGCCCACCCTCCTCATCGGTCCAGAGCAGGGCTCAATACCATGGCGAATTCTGATGGACATTTTGATCAAAATGCATTTTCACAACAGACATGATATTTAAAAATGCAGCCTACAGTGTTTATTTTTTTCTCAATCAAGTCATTCTGTCTTGGACACATTTGTCAATGTATGGACAGGTTGACAAATTCCTGGTCCCCTGTAAGATCTATTTACTGCAAATGCATTGATATATGATATTGGCTTATTATTATTATTATTGTTAACTTATTACCTAATGTTACAGTCTAATTAGGAGCACTTTCCAGAGAAAGATGTCTTATATTACATATTTCACGTTCACTTTGTTCCCTTTCCAAATTATTTTGAGTGTTCATAGGGCAAAGCCGACTCAGGACAGACCTGATAAACACCACAAAAGTAAAGGCCTTGCTGAGTGTTTGACTCCACAGCTTTGTCTTATTTTTCACAGGGTCCCATTGGCCCTCGAGGGGCCCCTGGTCCCTCAGGCAAACCAGGCGATAATGTGAGTATTACTGACATCAGCATCCGTATTCATTGTTTATGTTTAGCATTTTCACCTTTTCGGTGACTGTCATAGTGTCTCCACATGATTCTGCATAGCCTCTTTAATCAAAGAAAATCTCATAGAACTAATTTAGGTTGCCTTTGAGATTATACTTGATAGCAAGCAGGATTAGAACCTGTCATAGCCAGAAAGGACTGAAAATGGGCTATATATTCATATTTTTTGTTATGAATTTATTGTCCTCATCAACGACATTGTGCTTTCTTCATTCCTCTGGATCTCTGAAAGTGTTTTATTGATTGTACTGATTTTGTTGCGAAAGTGATGGCAACGATGATTATAATTGGGTATCCACTTAATTCATTTGTAGTGCTGTGTAGCTGGAAATACAATAATATTGTATGATGTTCTTAGATTAAACAACACATGTGTTTTATTCCCCAAGCATGTGTTACCCTGTTTACTTTTATTATAATTATTATTTTGCACCCATCCCTCCATCCATCCATCCACTTGGTCAGGGTCACAGGGTTGATCCTCTTTCATTCATTCATTCATTCATTCATTCATGTATTCTTTTTTATTTATTCATTTATTTATTTATTTACTTGAAAATCAGACAGTAAGTGTGCTAAGCACAGTTCCACTGGGGCACCACACAGTAGTACTTTAATAATAAAAGAAACATTGCTGTAGCCCATGCAGCAATTAATAGTCATCAAGCAAATAATTTATGTAATCACATCAAGTATTTCTCACCAAATTTTTATTGTAATTACAAACTTGTAATCTTTACGTTGCCAGTGATGGTGAGATGAAGCAAATTTCTTTTGTAGGGAGATCCCGGCAAACCTGGGAAGGCAGGAGAACGTGGCCCCCCCGGCCCCCAGGTAACGCGTCAGCGCTGATGTTAAACACCGCCAACGTCCGGTAGCAACTGTACTTCTGCACTAAGATTTTCACTTGTTTGTTGCACACTCATTTATTTAATCTTAATGTATTTTATTTCAGTGTTGTTCATTTCGTTAACATTTATATGTCTTGTGTGTGTAATGCATTATGCAAGATAATTAAGTTAATTAAATTAAGATAAATAAGTTTTCTACATAATTATGGAATGGGTCTTCACTGCACACTTTGCTGGCCTGAATAGTAGAAAGACACAATTTTAACTTCCCCATAAAACCCAATTTTTAAGGCATTTTTCCCCTGCATATTAATGAATATGCAAATAATAGTAAGCAATCTAAGTAATCCTATTGGTGTCTAGAGACAATTTCAAAGTCTCCTTAAATTCTAAAAATAATTGGACCTTTTTCAGCCAGGCTGATAGGTCCACCTCTCTGTTAGCACTGGTGAATGTCTAATAACAGTGCTGCAGCGTTTGGCATCAGTGACCTCATGCAGAATGTAAGTCACCTAAGTCCTGCCATTGAGCAGATTCTTCCTGCTCTTGCTTCATCCCGTATCTTTACCATGTTCCTTTTCCTTACTTTCACTTTCTCTACCAACTTTTCATTTCCATTCCTTTGCCTTTAGGGAGCTCGAGGATTCCCGGGAACTCCTGGGCTTCCTGGCATCAAGGGACACAGAGTAAGTCCCCGGGCTGTGGTTTACCTAAAAAAGGCATCCCGATCTTTTTTAGCCAGCAATAATCACATCTAATAATTACTTTTGTTTTAAAATGCCACGTATCCATCAGGCAGCTGAGATGTAGCGATAGGACACGGGACAGTTCAGTAATGGTCTGTTCCGGTTTTTTTACAGGGTCACCCAGGGATTGACGGCGCCAAAGGAGAAGGGGGCGCTGCAGGCACAAAGGTTAGACGCTGCTCCGTCATTCTCCTGCCACCTGCCTGATCTACTCTGTTGCTCCTCATACATCTATTGAGTCTGTTCTTTATTCAGCAGTCTGCTCATTTTTGTCTTTTTATTGTAATCCTCCTATTTCTTATAATTTAATTTATTATTACTGTGCTGTTTATTTACTCCATCAATCAGGTTCTTTGATGTCATAGCCTCTACGTTGAATTCCAGTTGTATATTCCCGCTTCTCTGTTTTCTGTTCCTGATTTACCCACAGACTTACAGTTACTCCTCGTTTCAAATGTATTTAACTCTGGTCTGTGAACTCATGAATGTAAAATCTCTTACGCTCTCTAATCATGATTTCTTTCACTGCGTTCACAGGCTTATTAATCAATGTTTCTTAATATCAAAGTTGTATATAATGAAGTATTTATTATAAATATTATACAAAGTCTTTAATCTCCCTTCTCACTGGACTTTGTTTCCTTTAATGTCACCAGGGTGAGGCTGGTGCTCCTGGTGAAAATGGTGCTTCTGGACCAATGGTAAGTGCACAAGCGTATTGTATGGAGTCCCAAAGGCCAGATATTCCATTACACTGAAATGTATGTAAAATGCAATGGTCCACGTTTCACATCTGTGTTTGTCAGAGAACAGTTCAAGTTAAACTGTGTGTTTGCCTAAATATAATGTCACTTGACGTGTGTTGGATCATAGCCAAATGATTGTAGTATGATGTGTTATTGTTAATTATTGTTAATTAATGTGCTGACTCCAGTCACTCTCGGTTCTGTGTGTCTGTAGGGTCCTCGTGGCCTGCCCGGAGAGAGAGGGCGACCTGGCGCTCTTGGTTCTGCTGTGAGTCTCACACACGCTCCTCATTCTTCAACTCTCCAAGCCTATAGGCCGGTGACAGGAGTGTGCCGACAGTTTGTAATAAGATTTAAGTCGTGTTCACTGCAAGGGACTGCACACAATTTTTTGTTCTACTTTTGTATAATGACAATAAAGTTTCTGATTCAGCACCTTCCTCATCCTCCCCACTTACTCCTCCATTAAATTAACATCAGCCTCACCAAGTCTTCAAACTTTTGCCGGCAGCTAATATCTTATTGTAATTACAAATGACAAAAGCATTTGATGTGGTATTAAGCCTCTAAGATGGTATGAGGCTTAAGAATGTTCTTTTGACACATGTAGGCTTTGTGCACTCCGCAGCACTTCTTTGCTACTATTGGTTAACTTAAATTCAGTTAATTTGCCGATGCTCTGCATTGACCGTGGACATTCAGGTTCCTGTTTTCCAGTGTTCTTGTGTAATGGCTGATCTTCATTGTCATTGTCATCGATTTATCTGTTTTTTTAGGGAGCCCGTGGCAATGATGGACTGCCTGGTCCCGCTGGCCCTCCTGTATGTAATAATTCCCTTTAATAATTCAATGTTCCAGTCCCTTTACATTGCAGTATTACCTGTAAATGCTACATGCATGCTTTAATTGAAAGATCGTCGAAGAAAGGGTCATTCCAGCAGACAGACTATGCCCTCATTGTCATTGCTTCCACCACCGTAGGGTCCGTCTGGTTCTGCTGGACCTCCAGGTTTTCCTGGTTCTTCGGGTGCTAAGGTATGTATCTTCTTAGTAGACAGCTTTTCAGAACACGCTGTTATTTTTGTGACTTGAAAGAACAAGCAAAGAAACAGAGTGAAAGCCTCTCAAGGTCACATTTCCCTTTTACTTTATGATTAGACACACCGTTATTAGAAGTACCATGTTATTCCTCCATCGAACACCGCTGCCCTTGTAACGGCCTTGTTACCACAGCAACCTGTCAGAAAGATTTTTGGGCTGAATGAACACAAACCTGTTATATTCTCTGTGGAAGGCCGGTGCGGTATAGCTACTGCAACAGATGTAGTTCAGTATGTAAAGTTTATTTTGTATAATTTAAGATCATCTTTCAAGTAACCATGAGTGAATTACCTTTTTGTATGGGACCAACACTGGGTGACTGAGCACAGAATGAACTGATTGTTTGGTAGAAGCTGGATGCTGTCAGACAGAGCGAACAGCGCAGCGCTCTTATGGATGAATGAGTGTTGTGCCTGTTAACAGGGTGAAGCCGGTCCTGTAGGGACTCGGGGGGCAGAAGGTCCGCCAGGTTCCCGTGGAGAGGCAGGGACCCCAGGATCACCTGGCCCGGCTGGAGCATCTGTGAGTAACGTTTTTGGAACAGAGAGAGAACCAAAATCCATGGAACGCAAACCTGAACAGAGCCAATGTGGCCTGCGGACATTAAAAATGCTTAAATAAGCAGGAAATAGCATAATAACGAACCAACAATAGCTGAGATCAGCACGCAAACTGTAACTGTACAGGCCTGGTTCCTGGACTGTCAGATGACCTGTGAGTTTGAGCTCTTTATGAAAGATCAGAATGTTCGTCATGATTGTATAAAATATGTAAGCTTGTAACTTGTTACGGATGGGAAACATACGCCACGTAAACAGGAAGGGTAAGGGTGCTTTTATGAAAGAAAGAAAGAGATCAACTAATCATTGTGATCAATAGTAGAATGTCAGTATGAAACTAGAGTACCTTAGCATAAAAATATAAACGACAGGATTTCAGTTCCCCCAAGGATTATTCTCTGCCTTTTCCTGCTAGGGTAACCCCGGTACTGATGGAATACCCGGAGCCAAAGGCTCTTCAGTAAGTAACCCCACCTAAACCATGATCTTATCTAGCACTTCATATGAAGTTTATGTCAGATATTGATCTTAATAATAATAATAATAATAAAAGTGGCCCATGCATTAGCTAAGTTCATACCGAGTCACTTTTAACCAGTTACAAAGTACCAATAATGCTCTGTTTCTGTTTCCCATCTGCAGGGTGCCCCTGGTATTGCTGGGGCCCCTGGATTCCCTGGCCCCCGAGGGCCCCCAGGGCCACAGGGATCAACAGGACCTCTTGGACCCAAAGGACAGCATGTAAGGTTCCGTCTCCATGATAGCGTTAAGAAGGAGATCAAATAAATTGTCTATTTCGGGGGAGTTGCTAACTGCATTATGTGTTTCATTTGCCCAGCAGTCATTTTATCCAAAAATGCTACTTGCTTCTAAAACTTCCAGTTTTACAGTTTTCCATAGTTTGTGATTCTGAAGAATACATCATCTGTTATTGTCCACTTTGAACTTGCAACCTGATTAAACTACAGATGGTGAAAATCAAGTCATTTAAAAAAAAAATACATCACCTTGATCTTTAATGTAAAATTTTTCCCTCTGGTGAAAAATAGATGATACATATGTAATGAGCGATGTCTTGCATCCATTTAGGGTGACCCTGGTGTCCCAGGATTCAAGGGAGAAGCTGGACCCAAAGGAGAGCTTGTGGGTCATTTTCTTTTGTCATTTAACACATTCTCTGAAACGTGAACCATTTTCCACACATGTCCACTCGTTTGTTGGAAGGACGCATGTAGTTGTTCGGTGATGTGACATATTTGTGTTTCTCCTTCAGGGTCCTGTGGGTCCCCAAGGTGCCCCAGGTCCAGCAGGAGAGGAGGGCAAGAGAGGACCTAGAGGAGAACCTGGGGCAGCAGGTCCACTTGGACCTCACGGAGAGAGAGTGTGTACAGTGCTGACGTGTCTGCAAAAAACATTCTCTATAGATCTGTAATCTTTATCATAGCGACGCAGTGGTTGATGTAGTTACATGAATCTGTTCTTTTGTGCTTCTGTGGAGAACTGGCCTTTATGCCTGGGGCAAGCCCTTAATTAAGAGTTTGCTCATCAGTGATTATATCAGACCACATATTTGCCATCTGTAAATTTGTAGCTTTATAGTGTAATAAACATATGTGTGATATGCGAATAAGCAAATTGAATCAAAAGTGACATAACAACAATTCTCGATACCGTAATAATTTTTAGTTACCAGAAATATCTACTCCCAATTTTCACATGCTTAAACATTTAAATAAATGTGTTTATGTGTGCCCTGTTGCTGCTTTGTCTCTCTTGGCTGTTCTAGGGTGCTCCAGGTAACCGTGGTTTCCCAGGTCAGGATGGTGTGGCAGGTGCTAAGGTGGGTAATAAAATAAAATACCTGATTAATGACTCGTCTGTAATGCTTTCCAGCCGTTCTAGCTGTTCCCTGTCTACCAGTCTGTGTTCTCTGCTGTTACAATCACATGCCCCTTACAAACTGCAGAAGAATGACCTTCTGTACTGTAACACACCGCAGGCAGTTTTTTCTGTTAAACCGTTACCACACTTGCAGAATCCACCACAATATATCTCTTCAGTTACTAAAAATGTTGTCCTTTTATTCAAAAGATATTAACCATAAAATATTAGTAAACAGTTTCACCTGTTGGCTGGTGGCATTTGTCATTATGCTAGTAATCTGGAGAAATGGAACGTGTGGTTGTGTCTTCTACGCAGCACATTTAAATATATTTTTATTGCTCTTATTTATGTCATGCTAAAAGCTGGACTGGTCTGATATGTGTCAGATACTGGCATGTTTATATAGTGCATGATGTGTGTTTGGCCATATTTGTGTATGTGTTTTATGATAACTGTAGTACCATCTGCATGGACCATCTGACCTCAGTGCTTGGCAACATTATTGTCTTTTGTTGAGGCTTCAGGCTTCAGAGCGGCTGTCTGCTGCAGTCACCCTGTTCTCGTTTTGTTCAGGGTGCTCCAGGTGACCGGGGAGTCCCTGGACTTACTGGGCCCAAAGGTGGTAATGGTGACCCAGGGCGTGCTGGAGAACCTGGGCTGCCTGGTGCCAGAGTGAGTTCTGTGACTTTCTGTGTGGCTTCGCTGGAAAATTCTTTAATTACACTAATATGGTGGTATTTGTGAGCAAGATCGATAAGTCGTTTTCAGTTTTGGTTGTTTCTCAGTGAGACTCATGGGGTGAATCCAAGGCCTGTGAACACATAGCACAACACATAACACATGTAATGTAGAGTAAAAATATACCTGTGCAGCATGGAATATTCACCAGCCCTTCTCTCTTTATTTAACTAAATAATAGCCAAACATTGAAAGGGTGGAATTAGTAGGCATGTCTATTTACTGTCTGTTTTTGCTTACAGGGACTCACTGGTCGCCCTGGTGATGCTGGTCTTCAGGGCAAAGTTGGGCCCACGGTGAGTATTAATTTCAGGCCAACTGTCAGGCCTTCAGAAAGTGCCTGTTTTGTAGTATGTTTATCATACCCCTAGATAGCCCTTTGCTTGTTTTACGTTTTCTGGAAACAGTCACTGCACTAAATTCTAGTAGAGATTCGAGGTGCTCCTGACTGCCCCCTACAGGGAGTCCCAGGTGAGGACGGTCGCCCAGGACCCCCTGGCCCATTGGGGGCTCGCGGCCAGCCCGGTGTGATGGGATTCCCTGGACCCAAAGGAGCCCATGTGAGTATTCCTCTGTGCGAGGTGTGATCAGGGCCAGCGAGTCGGGCCAGGCTGCTGTGGCTCCCTTGTTGGGGATGTGTACCTCTGAATGGGCAGATGCTAGATCAGGTCCTCGGGCTGGCCGAACCAGCACGGCACTTCTGGGCTCTTGAGAAAGGCCTGTCCAGCCATAAAGGAATGTTAAATATTTGCTGTATATGAACACTACACTTACTGTAGCACACCTTTAGTTTAAGATCTTAAGTAAGAGACAGACGATTTCTAAGCAAAATAATGTTCCTCCTCAGGGTGAGCCCGGTAAACCAGGAGAGAAGGGGCTGGTTGGGTCCCCAGGTGTTCGGGTAAGGACCTCTTCCTACAGATTTATACATTTCTTTTCCTGATTGGTTACTTAACGTGTATTATATACAGCAGCATAGTGTTTTCTCATTGCCAACCGAGCTTCTAAAGTTAAAAATAACACCACAGTTAGATATGAAACAGCTGGTTCCAGATTAATGCCCAGATTAATTGATTTTCCAATCCTCACTCAATAGGGTCTGCCAGGCAAAGACGGTGAGACTGGACCTACTGGACCTCTCGGGCCTGTAGTAAGTTGACCTATCACATTGTGACGATGAGAGGAGATTTCTTTCTGTACTTAAGGTGAAACCATGTGACCACCTTGTCACTCCTGTTGAGAAAGTCATTGCTGATGATGCATCTTTCTTACAGGGACCAGCGGGAGAAAGAGGAGAGCAGGGACAGCAAGGACCCCCCGGCTTCCAGGTACGTGTTGGATGCTGTAACCTGGAAACAGCACAAGGGTGAACCTCAGTGCACATAGTCTAGGCAAATATTAAGAGGGATCCTGTCTTTAATATTGCCACTATTTCAATCAGTTTGACTAGAGGAGTATATTGCCTGGGGGGGGGCACTGTAGTGCAGTGGTTAGCACTGTCGTCTCACACCTCTGGGACCTGCCATGTCCCCCCCCCCAGTCCAAAAACAAGCTGCGGTTACTTTGAGTTACAAAATTGCCCAAAATGTGAGCGTGACCAGTGATGGGTTTCATCCCAGGTTGTTCCTTGCCTTTGCACCCATAGGCTCTGGACGCCCTCGTGACCCTGAATAGAATAAGCAGTTATAAAAAGTGGATGGTTATGCGATCCATAGAAATGCCTTTTGTTATGTAGTCATCTTTGGTTATAGGCGAGATGGAATACGTCTAAATTAGTCGTGCCATTTAACTATGTTAAAACTGAGGTATCAAGAAGTACCTTTTTCCTTGTGAGCACATTGAAAAAGATCAGCAGGAAAAGATTTTAAGCTGTGATGTGTTTCATAATCTTACTGCTGACTGCTACTTTTGTGAGGGTAAAGTCCAGTAAAACCAGAGAATGCATGCAAAAGTTAGGGAACAGTGTAAATCAAAAGGCCTGAGAGACAACAAAACTTCAATCATGATGAGCTCTTAAAAAAGAACTTACATCTAGCTCAGTGATGGGTAACTTTAGACTAAAGTTGGGCCATGCAATTTATTAACAGCTGCGATGGGGCCAGTCAGATTTGTTGAGTGATTAACTACTCCAGTATTGGCTCAGCACTAACAAGCAATATAAAACTTTTAATAGCATTTATTTTGTAATGTAATTTATTTAGAACTGAACCCTACAGTTAGGCTGCAGAGCATCTGAAATGAGCATGAAATACCTAAAATGCATAGGCACACGTAGGCTTGTATGTTGTATGCAAGAAATCAACTTTTAGTTTGAAAATGGCGCAGAATTATTGTACAACACTGTACAATGTAAAATGTACACAAGGGAGAAAGAGTAAACACAGCATGATCTATGCAGAGTACACAAGCTGTCTAAGTAGACTTGGGAGGTATCTAATTTTGCTACCATAATACCGCCCAAGCCTACATCTAACCAAGAGATTTTAAAACACACCAGATAAAATACAACTTCCAGTAGAAAACAGAAAGAAGTACTGAAGACATAAAGACATAAATATCTGTCGCTGATTCTTGGGTGGCAGTTGACTTGAGGAAGAAGGCATCATTCATGCTGAATTCTCATTTCACCCCACCTGGTGTCCAGCTCCTCCTAGTGGCCAGGCAGCATGATGCGCTCGTATTTATTTCAAAGTGTTATTTTGTTTATAAAACATACATTTAATACTTGTTTACAGCGAGAGGGCCAGGAAGAAAAATGGAAGCTGCCAGTTACCCATCCCTGGTCTAATGTTTCGAAATAAATGGCGAGCAGAATAATTCTCCAGTGGGCAGTAGGGGCGAAAGTTCCAGGTTAAGTTTATTAAAGGAATAAGCAAGTTTACTGGACTCAGTAAAAACAGATTATCCCTCCAGTTTCAGCCCATTTTTGTAAGTCTAAAAATACAAACTGTATAGTGATTAATTAGTTCATTGGTTAGGGTTACTCTGGCTATAAATAGTTTTGCAGTTACTAGTCCTATTTTCAGTGTGGATTTGCTGCTTACTCAGCCTGCAGAAACACAAGACTTGATATTTGTTGTTACTGTCACAAATACCAGTCAAATAAATCCTGCTTGTTTAAATGTGTTGCCAGGAAATGCACAATGCTTCCTTCGGGGAAAGCAATGGACAAAACCGTGTGACTTGGGGATACGACAGAGTAATGGGGATTTTATCGGCCGACTATTTTGAAGGAGTCTTACATGCCGACTCAGATTTACCTTTAGCATAGAATATGCAGTTACCTATTATTATCAGCTTAAAGGCCCCTCAGCAGGTGAATTTAATCAGATGAAAACAGGGGATTAAATACTCGCTGTCATCCATTCTTCCCATAATGCACTGTGCTGTGACATGGTGTAACATGGATAAATTGTTTTCTATGGCGTGAAACTCAGCGTAACCAGAAGAAGGCAAATAAGTAATAGCCAAAATAATTTTTACATAATAGAAAAGAAAAAAGTTCTATTTTGTATTTCTGCGTAGGGTCTGCCTGGACCTACTGGCGCCACTGGTGAAGCAGGCAAGGCTGGGGAACCGGTAAGGTCCTAAAAGGATCAGCTGTTCTTTTATTGTGATGTTACGGGTCTGCTTTTGATCCTGTCCCCTCAGATCTCAATGGATAATATTATGGGATGGCAGTAACAGTACAATGCGTAACAAATTCCTGTCCTCATGCAGGGTCTCCCTGGAGAGGGAGGAGCTCCTGGTGTGGTTGGAGCCAGGGTAAGGTTTTTGGTTCTTACAGACGTAATGTTTGGTTCTGTGTATTATCTGCTGGGGACTCTGCGGTTCTCTTTGCTCCCTCAGTCATTGTAATTTTTGTGGCCTGGTCTCCCCTCATACAGGGTGAGCGAGGCTTCCCAGGTGAGAGAGGTACAGTTGGACCCCAAGGTCTGCAAGGACCACGCGGTCTTCCCGGGAGTGCAGGAACTGATGGACCTAAGGTGAGCACCGTGCTTCTCCGTGCGTTTTCTTACCTTCAGTCCCATAAACTATAGGCACTTTCACACCGGAGTTCTGTACCCTGGTGCCGGTATAGAAGTTCCTGGGCTGTCTCCACCTGGAAGTTTCATAGCTCCTGGTCTTGCAGTTCTTCGCCTTCACATTGCATAACGGAGCAGGAACCCAAACAAGCATGGGTTACGCAAACATTTTGTAGGTTAAACTTCACACATAATTATATATGAAACTACACCGCCACTCCAGAACAGTGGAGGATGAACAAGTTGTTTTTTTTAGTTATTTTTTAGTTACTGGAGGGATCGATTAGAATCAAAATGGGGCAGAGCCTGTTATTAATACTTTATTTCTATGACCTCTGACACATTTATAATTCTTATTAAATCAGGATAGCTGACCGATCGTTCATGTTCCACAGAAAAAAAAGATGTAACATAATCCCACGGACACTGATAGTATTAGAAAAAAGTATATTGGTTAGCGATCACGTTTTCCAATCCAGAAATATGGAGACACGGGCAAAAAATGTTTTCGTTGGTGCATTAAATGTGATTGAGATACAGAAATATTTCCGTTTTTTCAAATCTTTTGAAAACTTCTTTCTTTGTTCCCCAAGTAAGGTGCTTCTGCTCAGCCAATCAATAAGCAAGTTTATTGCTGTAAGCACCTCCCCAGTAGTTTGTGTTCCAATGAAAAGTACCTAGTCTGGAGTAGGGACTGAAAAAGGGTTCTGGCACTGCCTTTGAGGAACTACTGTCAGACCTAGTTCCTGCAGTGTGAACGTAACACAAGATTCTCATTCTGGAAAAAGGTTTTGGTTCCTGAAAAAAGTTCCTGCAGTGTGAAAGCACCCTATGTTGCTTTATACATTCAATTTCAATAACTTTTAAAGTTCTTTTTGAAATCCTGTCTTTAACTTATAGAGCCCTGCAGGGCCAGACTCCAGAATATGTCACAGACCAGAGGTCTCCAACTCCGGTCCTGGAGAGCTGCTATCCAGTAGGTTTTCTATCCTACCTAGCTTCTGATGAGCCACACTAGTTCTCAGGTAAATACCAGGAGCAGGTGT
>JAODKF010000116.1:10286314-10297516 GCA_026779585.1 Mormyrus proboscirostris
TGTGGCTCATCAGAAGCCAGGTAGGATAGAAAACCTACTGGATAGCAGCTCTCCAGGACCGGAGTTGGAGACCCCTGTTCTATACACTGTCACGGTGAGCCTGTCCCTTAGGTCATCCAGTCAGGGACTTTGAACAGTCCCTTGTAGAAGTTTAAGGACCTAGGTGACCCGGGGTACAGCTGTTGCCCCCAGGCTTTGGAATCCTCTTCCAGTATCCCTGCGGTCTGTAGACGCTGATAAGTTTAAAAACCTGCTGAAATCTCATTTTTAAATGAGCCTTTTTACCCCAGCAATTCAGTACTGGTGTGTCCCTGGGGATTTTTATTTTTTATTTTTGTATTTTATTTTTATGATGCACTTTGTGACTGTCCTTTGTTTTATTGGTTTTAGCCTCATTTCTATAAATGTATTTATGTACCAGTTTTAAAATGTGAAGCACTTTGTGACTCTGTGTCTGTGGAGTGTATTTAATTACTAACTATGTAACTGCAGTTTTGGAAACATTTCATCCAGAAACTCATTTCCGAATGATGAATGTGTCATTGCCGTGATTAACTATAAGAATAGTTACTGACCTGGTACTGAGGTCAGGTTACATTTATGTTGTTCTGTATTCAAAATGGAACTTAATGTAAGCAGCAGCTTGGTGAAATATTTCAGGCAGGGCAAAAATAGCGATTTATTACAATTACACAAGCTCTACCACAATGATAGAAGCACAAATACTGCAGGAAATTCTTTATTAGTTGCACAGAGTGCAGAAGCTTTTCAATAACACAAGAAGCGTCCTTGGTTAAGTTTAGAGTGTAGCCTGGTTTTTCATGGTGACTTTAGACATCAGACATCTGTCAGACTGGAGCGAAATGTTACCCTAACCCTCTTTTGCTAACACATGACCTGCATAAGGCTATGAGGAAGCATGATGTCTGTAGTGTAATCTATTGTAATCTCTTGTAATCCATTGTAATCCATGCTGTTTCACAGGCTGTTGTTGTAGTTCGGTTGCTGGTATCCTTCTTTTACAGGGTTTAACTTCTTTTCCAGGGAGCTATCGGGCCTGGTGGCCCCCCTGGTGCCCAAGGACCCCCAGGCCTCCAAGGCATGCCTGGAGAGAGGGGTACCTCCGGGATAAATGGACCTAAGGGAGACAGAGTGAGTGACAAACACCCTCTAGCCTGGACACTAGTACATCCTTAATTCACTTACATATATCACAGCTCATCTTTGTACGTTAAACGATAGTCAGTCTATTGGCATTGGTACTGTGGTTATAATGACCCTTTATAATGCTATATGCTGTAACACTGTGGACTCATTATGCTGGTTTGTCCCGCAGGGTGACAATGGTGAGAAAGGACCTGAAGGTGCCCCAGGAAAAGACGGAGCGAGGGTGAGTAGCTGATCTGTCAAGTCGGCACTGCATCATCTCCATAATTGATTAAGTGATTGATTGAGGAGTTTTATTAAATAATGATTTTACATTCTTTAAATGTACTGAATCTTAAATATGCATGTGTGTTATCATACATTTATCTGGTATATGGGGTATGGAGTTACTCACCTATGTTTGTGTCTTTTTCTCACTTAGGGTTTGTCTGGTCCTATCGGTCCTCCTGGTCCAGCAGGCCCTAACGGTATAAAGGTGAGGCTTCATATCACAACTGATTTTTGTGATGAAACTTTTTGGTGGATTAATGTTATATATATGACTGCTTTCTTCTGATATCCGTTTTAGGGTGAATCTGGTCCCTCCGGTCCTTCTGGCTTGCCTGGGGCCCGCGGTGCTCCTGTAAGTCACTGCAGTCCGTGTAAAAGGCTCTGTGTGTAACCTGAAATTGAAATAATTCACATTGTATCCCTGACTTCGTAGTGCTATAGTATTGTTATCTTCAAATTCAAAGGTTTCCCTAAGATATGTGAATGACGGCTTAATTCAATCCTAGGATTTGATTTACACTGGTGTTCTACCGCTTTCTAGTCAGCAAAGTCTGTTATTTGTCCATTTGCTGGTTTCCCTAGTAGGCTTGTGTGAATGGATGACAGCAGACAATGCCTCTTATCTGAAAAATAAACGTCACGCCCGGTGTCCTGTGCGTTTGCTCTGTGGCTCAAGGTTTTTGGCAGTGGCGACATCAGAGCTACACAACCACCGGAATGTACAGATTTCTAAGTAGGGGTTAGCCAGTGTTTCACTTCATTGTGGGAATGACAGTAAGCTTTACCCATGCCACAGAGTGCAGGTCGGCCTCCGCCATGGACGATCATTAATGGTCAATGTGTGGTAAATAAATGGTTTTAATAATGCAGGAGAAATCAACTTATATTACCTCTAGTGTGCAGCATTCCAGGGTGTTTCCGTGTTTCCACATCTCTTTGTTTCCTGCCCTATCAGGGAGATCGTGGCGAGAATGGCCCTCCAGGCCCTACAGGCTTTGCTGGTCCCCCTGTGAGTGTTGATTCATTGACTCCTTTCACGATGTATATTCATCAATCTAAAACCGCTTTTATTCAGCACAACATGGGATGAGAGATATCAGAACTCTTTAAGGAGAATCATTTAGGAGGCGACTAGAAGCCTAACTTTGACGAAAGTAGAGATTCCTTTAACATGTTCAGCCATAAGGCTTCTCGGTGTGGCACGTTTGCATGATGTTGATCACACCGTCTTCTGATGACTTTATGGTAATTTCCTTCATATTCTGTAGACACCTTTATCTAGAAAATGTACTTGTAAATAGTCATTAGGTGGCATTTTCCCTATGTAACTGAACATTGTTGACAAACAAATGCCTTAAATTAAGTAAAGCATTGTTTATTCTTTGTAAATGTCCAAACACGACTTGTTTTCTTCAGCGCTAAATGTCCGTCATGAACTCCCCCAAACGTCATGAACTCCCCCAAACCTGGGTCGTGTTACTGAAACCACACATGTGAAATGACCGGTTCTTCTCAACCACTAGGGTGCAGATGGGCAGCCTGGAGCCAAGGGTGAGCAAGGAGATTCTGGCCAGAAGGGTGATGCTGGATCTCACGGCCCTCAGGGCCCCTCAGGAGCCCCAGGACCTCCGGTAATTTTCTACTGACTTTCGTTTGGTGACAAGAAGCTTCAGTGTGGACCTTCGAGAAATTCCTCCCTGAGATCAATAATGTTCATTTTATCTTATCTTTGCTGCCCATGTTGTCATTAGCAGTGGATTTCAATCATGCATGTTAAATAGCCTGGGAAATGTTGCTAATCTGAGTTTTCTCCTTTAATTCAGGGCCCCACCGGTCTAGTTGGTCTCAAGGGGGCCCGCGGTGCTCAAGGTGCCCCTGTGAGTCACTTCAGCTTTTTCCACATTATTAGCACACTGTTAACAAAGAAAGTGCGGATAGATAACAGCCACATCATTTTTAGGAACTTTTCTCATTAACCAAATTTATGAAAGCATGTCAGATTTCCTCTACAATGATGTCTTTGTCTTTACTTAAGATTGCAGGAGGAAGTATTTTAAGGCTGATATTTAAAGCCGAATGTTTCTGATGAACTGACTGGAGTTCAGCATTGCGACCCTACTCTCTTACAAACCTCTTTATCCTAAAGGGTGTAACTGGTTTCCCTGGAGCTGCTGGGAGAGTCGGCTCACCAGGTCCCAGTGTAAGTCCCATGCCGTCACAGCTAGAGCCTACCTCTCTGTTCGGGAAGTCCTGCTTTGTTCTGGGCATGTATCCCGAATACACCATCCTGCTGTTGGGACGTGCGGCTTGTCTCTCGATGCGTCCTTGTGCTCTTTGTGTTGCTTGTGGAAGGACCACACTGTTCTGGATGTTGCCCTGGGTGTCATCAATCTGAACTGTTTTGAAGCAACAGTAACGACAGTCAAAATATAGACTATGCATGTTTCGAATAATAAGTAAGGTAAAGTTGTAGTACATATAAAATAATAAGTGAGTGTAGTAAATATAAAACCACTACAATCAAAAGGTATTAAGAATAATAACAGTACTGATAATTATGCTGCTATTAGTACTATATAATGAATATAACAATTATATATAACAATTTTTAACAATGCCTGCTATATATAGGCTCTCAATACGGCTCTCAATTTATGCAAAAGTTGCATATTGGCAACATGAATATTTAACATTTCACATATTTTTCTCTCATTGACAAGTAAAATAAATAAAAACAGTGTAACTGTCCAATTTGTCTTAATGACTGTACAGTGTCAAACAAGAACCAACTTCAATTATAATGACATATTGTTATGTTATTATAATAATACATAATTTGAATAAAAATCATGCAGTTAAGTATTATATAAATAGATGGTTTTAATATTTGCATACTGATTAATATTTTCATCTTTATTAGACAGAAGTTAATTTCATCATACGTGTTTCGATTCAGTGTGTGTGACTGTTTCCTTTCGCTCCTGCTCAGGGTAATCCCGGCCCTGCTGGTCCTGCTGGCTCTGCTGGTAAAGATGGACCCAAGGGTGTTCGTGGAGACGTTGGTCTTCCAGGAAGACCAGGAGAGGCTGGCCTGCGTGGAGCTGCCGGGCCTCCTGGGGAGAAGGGCGAGCCTGGAGCGGACGGGCCCCTCGTGAGTTTACAGCTCCTGGACCGGGACCTTCAATCTGTCGTCATCCAGTAGACTATAACAGAAAGCCCTCATGTGTTCGCATCACACCAGTAGAAAGATAACATCCCATAAAATACCTGACTTGTCAATTTCCAGTAACTGAAACCCAAGACTTGCCCTGCTGTAACCTACCTAACCCTTATTTCAGGGACCTTCTGGCCCTTCAGGTCCCCAAGGTCTGGCTGGATCTCGTGGAATCGTGGGTCTCCCTGGGCAACGTGGTGAAAGAGGTTTCCCAGGTCTCCCTGGGTCTTCTGTGAGTTTTTTTTTTTAGTGCACATAAAGAACGGCAGCACAGTCGTGATGAAATAATCATTCAGTCAAAAACTAGAGAAAAGTCTTAAAAGGACTTGAGAAACCAAATTTATTTTAGAAACAAAATGGCGGATGAAGAAGGTCTGTGCTGGTGAACTTGTTGGCCGGGTTGAGACCAGTGTTTGCCTCTGTAGGGTGAACCTGGGAAGCAGGGAGGGCTTGGCAGTCCTGGTGAACGTGGCCCACCTGGTCCCATTGGACCTCCTGGCCTGACTGGACCTTCTGGTGAACCTGGGCGAGAGGTCAGAGTTCAAAATACAAATTCTTCATGAATCAGCAGCTTAAAGGTATATGAGACAATAAAAGGTGGGTAATGTGATATCTGCTGCTTCTGTTTAACTTGAAAGGGCAACTCTGGTATAGATGGACCTCCTGGAAGAGATGGAGCTGCTGGACTTAAGGTGAGAATATCCTTCCACCTGCAAGGTAGTGGGAATGGCCTCCACTCGTAAATTTCTTATGTTCTTATGATACTAATATTGTGGTTCACTTCATATTGTAATTATGAGTTAGTTACCTATTGATTAAACCAGGCACCTAACAATTGGCCACAGATATATTTCAGAAGCATAAGAAATAGCAGTACTGTCCTGGTATTAGACTTCATTTCGTGTCTTTTACCCCCCTGCAGGGCGAGCGTGGTAACACAGGTCCTGCTGGCGCTCCTGGTGCCCCCGGCGCCCCCGGTGCCCCTGGTCCTCTTGGCCCTCTGGGCAAACAGGGAGACAGAGGAGAGGCTGTGAGTGTATATTTTGTAAATATAACTGAGAAATAACTCCAAGTCTGCAAACATGCTGTGAAGACCTGCTGAATATACGAATATTATTTTATCATCCATGAATCTATGATATCAGTGTCTGATGGATTCCTGCAGGATTCCAAATAAGTAGTTAATTTGCCAAATAAGAGGTTTTGTTAATTTTATGTATTTATTATGTTTTTCTCCCATTTTCTTCGCACCTTCTGCCTCACAGGGATCCCAAGGCCCAGCAGGACCTCCCGGCCCGGCCGGGGCCAGAGGGATGGCTGTGAGTGAAAGCGCCCCCCCTCACATCTCATGTGCTCCCCTCTTAAGCTACACACACTGGTCAGAAACAGACACCATGACACATATTAACCCGCCCCCACATGGTCAGATCACATCATCATCTTTTTCATAGAATATCTGCACAATAACTTTGCCTCCACAAATATTCAGCCAGTGCATATTTTGTAATTTTTGAAATACAACCATTATTTAAAAGGGGAATATAATATGTGGACACATTTTGGTAAAACAAATCTTGCAGAGTTGATTTGACATTTTTTCCAGGGCCCTCTAGGCCCCCGTGGAGACAAGGGTGAGGTTGGTGAGGCAGGTGAGAGAGGACTGAAGGGACACCGTGGATTCACCGGCCTGCAAGGTCTGCCTGGACCTCCCGTAAGTCACCTGCTCCTCTGAGCTGTTCTTAGGGACCAGCTGCACACGCATCTCCCAGGCGCATTAACACACCAAAAGTCAGCGCGACTGTCCTATTCCAACTTACGTCCATACTGAGGTATCACCTGTCTGTCGGAAGGGAACCCACTTGTACAGTAAGTCAGGGACAGTCTGTAATAGAGATATTATTCAAGCAGCGCGCACCTTGTTCTTCTGTTATATTACATGTCCATCTATTATCTGTTTTGTCTCATGCTTGCAATTATATTGTCCTGTTCATGTTTTTAAAAGCACGTAATTCAGTTCAACCATTCAACAAAATACCTGCATGTTGCTAGTCTGTGTTCCTCACTGGAAGAGTAGTGAGTGGGGGACAGAGGGAAAACCCCCCCACCCCACAGTAATTTTTCTGTATTTCTGAGTTCAGTGATGGATTTAGCATTATTTTAATCTGACTCTAGTTTTAGTTCTCCTCTGTTGTGAGTAGCATTGATCTGTTGTTGTAGGATCTGCTGCAATTGCTATATTTTTGGTCTCTGTTAAATTTAATGATGTTTGTGAAATGCCTTCCTGTTTACTGACATTTCCTGTTTGTCTTCAAAAGGGTCCTCCTGGTGAGCTGGGTTTGACTGGCCGTACAGGTCCTGCCGGAACTCGGGTGAGTGGATGGACCTCCCCGTCTTTCTTATAATCACTTCTTGTTTCTTTGATAATGGCTGTAGATGTAAGCTATGAACATGGCACCTTCCTAGGGAGCTCCCGGTCCTCTCGGACCCCAAGGAAAGGATGGAGCGAACGGATTACCAGGTGCTCTTGGTCCTGTGGGACCTCGCGGACGTACGGGAGAGAATGGTGCCACTGTGAGTTGAGATATCCTGCCTGTGCTGTTTTACATTCTTCTTGTTCAGATTGTTTCATGAACTTGGCAAATTGATTAAAAAAAAAAAAACATTCAGCATTTTCTCATACTGGCTTTAACACTGTCTCTTAATCTACTTTGTAAGGGTCCTCCTGGACCTCCTGGCATTCCTGGCCCACCCGGCCCCCCCGGACCTGGCATCGACATGTCTGCCTTCGCAGGCTTCTCCCAAGAAAAGGGCCCAGATCCTCTGAGGTACATCAGGGCAGATGATGCATCCAGCCCGCTGCGAGAGCATGACATAGAGGTGGAGGCCACCCTCAAGGCGATTAACGGCCATATTGAGAACATCATGAGCCCAGATGGCTCCAGGAAGAACCCAGCACGCACTTGCAGGGATATTAAACTGAGCTACCCTGACTGGAAGAGTGGTGAGTGGGGCGACAGACGAAAAACCAAAGTAAACAAAATCAAACGTACTTCAGCGGCAGACATGGCATTTGCATTTGTCTTGCAAACATGTTACATAGTCATAACGATTCACTTTTCCAGGCAATTACTGGATTGACCCCAACCTTGGCTGCACCTCGGACGCCATTAAGGTTTTCTGCAACCTGGAGACAGGTGAGACCTGTGTCTCCCCCAATAGTCGCAGCATCCCACGCAAAAACTGGTGGTCAAGCAAGACTAAAGACCGCAAACACGTCTGGTTTGGAGAGACGATGAATGGAGGCTTCCGTGTAAGTAGAGCTTGGCGACGCTAATAAAGCCTATCGTATAATATCCAATTTAAATACAAATCTCATATCCAGTATTTGGTTCAGTATTTTTCCCCCATGAGCAGTAAAACACAAACTCTCACTGGCTCCCCCTGCAGTTCAGCTATGGCGGTGAGGACCTACCAGCCAATGCTGCCGAGATCCAGTTTACGTTCCTACGTCTGCTTTCCAACGAAGCCTCACAGAACATCACCTACCACTGCCGCAACAGTGTGGCCTACCTGGACCACGCCACCGGCAACCTGAGGAGTTCCCTGCTGCTACAGGGCTCTAACGAGGTGGAGATCCGTGCTGAGGGCAACAGCCGCTTTGCCTACAGTGTTCTGGAGGACGGCTGCACGGTGAGCTCCCCCCTCCCTCAGATCCATCATAATTTGCCGTTTGTTGGCGGGTACCTTTACTGCCACTGCCTGACACGCTGACGGGCCAGCATATGTTTACTGCACGAGCCTGCTGGGTGCCTGGCTCCAGGAGAGCTTCGCACAGACTCTCTTGCCTGTTGCGTGTCGTAACAGAACATTGCCTCTCCTTTCTCCAACAGAAACACACTGGGAAATGGGGCAAAACTGTAATTGAGTACAAATCGTCGAAGACCTCACGTCTTCCTATTGTGGACATTGCCCCTATGGACATCGGTGGTGAAGACCAGGAGTTTGGAGTGGACATTGGTGCCGTCTGCTTCTTGTAAAGAAGAATGGTGAAATATCAAAAGCCATGAAGTAACTCAAATAAGAAACCAAACGCATATTCCAAAACAAAGCAGAGAAATGAGAAAAATAAGTTTTGTTTTTTTTTTTTTTTTTTTGGAAAAAAAGGACTATCCAAGTTGTGCTTCTGGGATATCTGCACTGAATGGCAGCAGCACATTCAGCTGTGCATCGACTGTCTGCCGTGCGTCAACATCAACATCCCCAGTGCAACTCCTGCGGTCCACTTGTGGGTTCCACGGCCCCCCTCCCAAACCCCACACTGGGCAGGCGTTATGCAGACAGGAAGGACACATAAAAATGTGTGTGAAGCACATGGGAAAAACAACACAACTTGGTGTTATTTATTGTCAAGTCTTTCGGGTCAAAGTTGTGGTTAAACTGGAACACTAAGAATCAATAGTCAACACATACTTCATTACTTTCATTTATTCTTATTTGCCCAGCTTGTGAAACGTACGGAACCTCCAACCAAAAGGAAACCAGTGATCTACCAAGTTTTAGAAAATGTTCTTGTCTCCCTTTTTACAGCCGTCTAAAAACTTTTCAATGGTGCTACTGTTGTAACACAGCCTGCAATTTTAAACCACCAGATATCAATCTATATTTACTTATGTGTATTTATACATACACATTATGGAAAATATATGTCAGTCTGGGACTTCTATGTTGTTTTTCCGATTTTCCAATTCCCCACAATAAAGAACATTTTTATACATCTTGTAAGTGAAACCCCCATATTCTTATTAAATATGATTATAATGAATTTTGTTTTGTTTTTATTTTGATTACCAAAATTATTTTTAAAGCTACCTCAAATTTTGGAAAAAAAAAAAAACAACAAACCTTCACACAAGTATCCCTAGTGAGTCTGGGAACTGTTGAGGCAAGTTTGACTTTGCTATCCCGTCTTCAGAGGTACGTTCTCTAGAACTGAATCCCTGCTGTCCGAACCCAGAGCCCCCCTTGCTGGGTTGATGGCTGCACACACGCTACCCCAGTGCCACGGCCCCCACTGGTGTACTCACTCCCACCTTTTCATTCTGCTTTGCCCAGGTAGGATGGACCGCTGTCTGAGGGAGTGTATATTTTTATCATTATTGTGAACATTGTTTTGTTGTGATTCTAATGTAAATTGGAAATAAAAAGAGAAACAATTTACAATGAAGTTCGTTTTTAACTGGATTAAATCAGATATACACTGACGTAGAGGTGCAGTTTATTTGCAGTGCCCTCCCTTTTTAATCCATTCATCCATGGAGGCCGCTGGCAGACCATGGAAAAGATGCCTCCTCATCACAGGATACACAGAATCAATATGGGTTATTCAGAAACACCAGTTTATGTAACAGTGGGAAACCGGACTACTGAGAGGAAACCCACGCAAATGCAGTAAGAAAAGGTACAAGGCAGCACTGGAGCGAGGCAGTGCGTTGCATGGTGCACCTCACAGGAGACAAGCAAGTAAGGATTTCACTGTAGTTTTCTGCATCCAGCGCTTAAAACTTGATAAAAACCTTGAGACTTCACATCAAGAGCTAGGAGTGGGAATGAAGCACACGACCTGACAGATGTACAGTAAGGGGACAGTATTACCACTGAACCACCTCTTACTTTCTTCTAGAAGAGATGAGTATGAAGTCCTCTAGGATTTATTCTTCTTAGTTACAGACGTGTAGCTTCACGCCGTTACCAACCAGACACTGGGTTTGTACTACCCAGCTCAGACATGATTCTCTGTTTAACCTGTTTTACAAACTCAATACGGTCACCTCCATCTCATGCTTCAGTCACAAGATCTGAACGCTGATTTGTATCATCCACCTTAAAACCACGTATCCTATGGAGGGTCATGGGGGCCGAGAACCTGCCTTGGACTAATTCTCAGCATCTCGATTGGGCAGTTTTCTCCCAGAGATGTTACTCTGTACAGAGATGGTTGTCTACAATATGGTGGCTGAAACACCTTCAGCTGAAATTTTGAAGGCAGGTATTTGTACTGACGACTGAGAGAAGCAGGTTGGCAGCTCAACACACCAGAGACACGACCTTGTTTTTGAAGTCACTACACATCACTGCTGATGATGGACACTATGATTTCTATTCCTGTGCTTCTAGTGTCTTTAATTTAGGTGTTTACAAGCTTAACTTGGGCTGCTTCCAACAGCAATAGTTATAAACCAGAGGCGATTGTTACCTACACCATTTGGAAAACAGTAAGCTCTACAAAAGTTCCATCCACGTATCCCTGGCTGCACGGGGCACAAGTAGGGGTTCACCTTGAACAGGATGCTGACCAATGCAGGAACATACACACATAATTTAGTAATTAGCTTATCTTTAGATTGCAGGAGGAAATTTGTGCAGCACAGGGAGAACATTTGCAAAGTCCGTGCACATCAAGTGAAGATATTGTGCGCAGGTTTGGTCGCCATATCTTAAAAAGGACATTGCGGCCTTAGAAAAGGTGCAGCGTAGGGCCACAAGAATGATTC
>JAODKF010000116.1:10297616-10309557 GCA_026779585.1 Mormyrus proboscirostris
TTGGATGCTGTTCAACCAAATAGTTACTTCAGCATTAGTTCAAATACAAGAACTTGTGGCCATAGGTGGAAATTAGCAGGAGAAAATTTCAAGCTAGATTTAAGGAAGCACTTCTTTACGCAGCGTGTAGTCAGAGTATGGAATAGTCTTAATAAATAAGACAACATCAAAAGTATAATCACAATGCATCACACAACTTCTTAGATTGGCTCGCCAGTTACATGGTACTAACAGATATTAACATGGTAGTAACAGATCGCTCTGGCTAAGGGCATCTGCCAAATGCTGTAAATGTAAATATTACTGAGCTATTTGTGTGCCCCTATATGCCAGGACCCTCACAACCCAGAGACGCAAGCAGACACCCGCACCATTTACCTGCAAAATACCAGCATGCCATCACCTGCTAGGCCGATGATACTGCTTGCCAGGAGTCCATGTTTAACCCTTTCAACTCTATCCATTTTCTATGTTTTTCTATCCCTTTGATTTTAGGCTTGTTACATGATAAAAATATATATATATATGACTTACCCAAATATGCTTTATGGTTTTGTTTTCCAGACATTCTGGGCTACTCAGTTATGTCATAATTTGATGCGTAAATGCTGAGACAATCTTGATATCATCCTTTTATGATGAAAAATTACTTCATTCATACTTTGAGCCACTGAATAAACACTGACAACAGTTTTAGAGTCTAATACTGAACAGTTGGGCAGTGGAGGATTAATGGTTAGGGAAGTGCACTTATAATCAAAAGATTGCAGGTTTGAATTCCTGACCAGCAAGGCACCACTGAGGTACCCTAAGCAAGGTGCTGCCCCCAAGCACTGCTCCCTAGGCGCTGAATTAGCTGCCCCCTGCTATGTCACATCTCATACGTAAATGCAGAGAACACATTCTGTTGTTGTGTGGTGCGTCAATAACGACTAAAACTCACATTTATTGCTGTCGTCTTTCTGCCTATATACGGTATGACTGGTGAAGTTAAATTTAAGAATGAAACTTTTAGTCGCCGTTTTAGCCTCAAAAGACAAACCAACACTACAGCAAGCCGTGTTTACATGTGGGAAGTGTTCATATTACATGCTGGGCATGTTGCATTTCAACCATTCTGACAGACGTATTCACTTTTGTGAATAAATATTATAAAAATATCAATTCTCTTCCAAACAGAATGTTACATTTTGTTATTAAGGCTATAAATTATAAAATAGATATTTTTTTTCCCCAGAAGGGTAGTACGTGGATCATTGCAAAAGACCATACGCACTGTTTCCGCCTAATATGAATAGTATGTTTCAAGGACCATTACAGGTGGGTTTTGGTGGAAAACATCTGCCTCATTGCATGCAGCGCACAATGTCGCAACTTGGAGGCCCATTTAAGGTTAAGACAATCAGCGTCATGTAAATATTCCAGTAAAAAAAAAATCTAACTGGAAACATGCGGCAGAACAAAGAAAAACATACTTTATTACAGCTGTGCAAAAGCAGGTGTTACTGACAGTAAGTATACAGGACTCCAGGAGATGCCAGGCCTGGCTTTAGGAGGAGACCTCCGTGTACAGCAGCCGGCCTCCATTCTCCACGACCTGATTCTGCGAGAATGGCAGCGTCGGACTGCCCCTGAGGCCGGGCAAGGGCCTCCCCGCACTCACAAAGTAAAAAGGCACGTGAGAGATCCTTCCATTGGACCAGCACTGTAGAGGGAACACAATTACACTGGTCATAAGGCACCTTGGCAGGAGATGTAGTGAAGGGAGTAAAGTCAAAAATGTGGTGGGTGAGTCTTACCACGGTGAGCAAGGCTCCATTTGCAAAGTTGGGGTGGAACTGCATAAGCCTGGGCTCTGCCCCTAACTCCCCCTGGACAAAGCCACTGCAACAAGCACATGAACACAACCTCTACCAGCTGCTGCACGTGCATTAAAGCAAAAAGCATATAAACATGTGCACTCCCACACATATGGATCAGACACTGACCATGGGAGGAGCTCGAAGATGGGACTGGTGCGGGTTTTAAACACTGCAATCATGGGAGGGTGGTCTAGTGTCTCAGGGTCACCTAGAGATACACAATAGGTAGGAGCTATCAGCAGCCAAAGACGCAAGATGTCGCCGGTGGTGACCTCGTGATGGATCAAGCACGAGTGCGGCTTTACCTTTCAGGAGCACGGCTAGTCTCTCCCCTTGTGGGTCCCAGGCCATACTCTGCACCTCCCCCCCAAGCCTAGAAGAGAGCAGTGCAGAGTGGATGAGCAGTGACCGAGATCAGCACTGGTACTGCGGCCGAAGGGAAGCAAAGCAGCGAGAGAAAAGAGGAGGCAGATCCAACAAACAGGGCACCACGCGAAGCCTTAAGGTGACCTCAGCTCGATACGACACCTGGTGGCAAAACGAGATTCTAACATCCATTGGAGAGGAGAGAGTGTCAAGCTCCGAGTGACAAGCATGACAACAGAGACCAGCATTAAAATAACAGACACACCGGACACCCCTCACAAAACCCAGAGCAGGATCAAGAGCTTGCTGCTTTACTTTTGGGTATTTACAGTTGGGTATTTGCAGTGTCTAGATTCCAGTTAACAAAAGGCTATAAAAAGGTACTGGGGTGTAAATTTGAGCCAGAAATCGCTGTGGATAAGGGCATCTGTGATGTAAATGAAAAGGCTGTCCTGCCGGCTCACCTGATTTCACCCTCTGGGGTAGAAAATGTGGTCTCAGACAAGTCAGCGACTATTACAGCTGCTTTGGGTCCCCCTGTCTGCCCCTGTGGCTCCCCTTGGAGGAAGAGACACCAAGAAAGTGAACTGGAATGTACTACCTTCAAGAAACGGTGAGCAGAGACACCCGTGCATATTTCTCTCAGGTCCAATGCCGGCCTACCTGGCACAGAACTGAAGGTTAAGGCGTAAATGACCATCTCCCCCTGGACAGTGAACAGCAGGCGACTTCCATCTGGACTCCAGCAGCCAGTCTGGCTCAGACACAGACAGTGGTTAGATTTCACGCTACCTAAACTGCCGCACTTCACCATCGCCGTGGTTCTCTCGTCACCTGGCAACGTCCCTTCAGGCAAGGCCAGTGCTCACACGTCCACATCCTCGTCTCCCAGATCCTGCAGAAGCGCAACGTGTGTGAATCATGGCACTGCCCAATGAGGACGGATTCGGAGAAAGTGATGCCACATCAGGATGCCAACCTGAAGAGCGAGGACGGAGTGGCGGCCAGCACCCGACTCCCATCTGGTGCCCAAGAGAGAAAGGTGACCCCTCCGCCCCCGACTCGCTGCAGAGGCACACAGTTCTCACCTGCCACATCCCATACCTAGTCAGAGATTAGAAACGTTTCTCAAATGTGATGTCGTGGCTTTGCGTCTGCAGCGACTGAGGGCCCGAACTGCTGCAGACACGCAATGCATCAGTCATCTGATGGGAGGAGGAGGAGAGAGGCGCATCACCATCATCGCCGTGTCCACTGGCGACGCAGACAGCAGCAGAGAGCCATTGGGGCACCAGGCTATGGATGTGACAGGAGAGTGACCTGGATGAGAAAGCACTTGGGCACAACCGGAGGATGGTCTGTAGAGGTAGAGAGGTAGAGAGAGAGAGAGAGAGAGGTAGAGAGGTAGAGAGAGAGAGAGAGATATATATATATTCCTACACCACATCACTTAAGTGTGACACATTCTTTTGGTGCGTTTGTGCTGCCACCTTGTGGAAAGGGAGGTGGGGTCCACATGCCAGACCAGCAGGCAGTTGTGACAGGCCACAGCTAATGCAGATGCACAGAGGGGCTTCCATTGCAAGGCGGCGACGTTGCGCTGGACGCGGTGTTTCAGGGTGGGTGCTGTGGAGCTGGGGTGGGGGAAATGGGTGTGAGGCGTATGACCAAAGCAGCACTTCAGATTAACCTGGTTTAAAACACAGACCGCTGTCTGTCGCTTAATGAGGAACCATACAGTATCAGCCATCTACAACAAAGTACCATTTACGTAGCCAAGAGTGAACGGCAGGCAGCCAACCTACCTCTTGGAGTTGTAGATCCGGATGGAATCATCCAGAAGAGTCACGGCAAACTTGTCTGTGTGTGGGTGCCACGCAAATGCCCGCACGGCACAGTCAGACCTGGAACGCATGCATGGGAGCCATATCTGTCCATGACCAGCAGCACTGCACAGGCGATACTGCACGCTGTGTGTGTGGTTACTCTTGAGAGCGTTTCAGGCTTTGCCAGAACGGCTGCGACTCACAGCCCCAGATGTGAGGAGGGAGCAGCTACTCACCAGTTCAGGACCTGCGAGAATTCAGCCACCAAGTCCTCATTGCTCAGCTACAAACGGAGCACAGGTCAGTCAGGCATCTGTGGTGTTTGTCTTTGCCCTAGTTCATTAAAGAACTACAGCGCATCTGGAGACCAGAGTGCTGAGCTGGGTTCAGGTCTTGATGGTTCACATCCAGAGAAGCAGCAGCAATAGCAAAACCATGTCGTGAGAGACTAGCGCTGAATGGGAGTTAGTGCTGCTCCAGACTGCCACACCAGATGGTCTCAAATGTAACAGGAGATCTGCTGCAGGGCTTAAGCTGCCATAACAGTGTAGGCAGGACTTACTGTGAGGTGGGGAAAGAGGGAGCTGTGGAATGAAGCAACCCAGCGATGCAAAGCCAAGACCCATCTGGAACCTACAGTCAGCCACCTGGGAACTACAAACACATACAAGCTGTAATTCTATTCAGGCTCATACCGGAACAGCGAAAGCATTTTTAGTTTCAGATCACGATGAGAAAAAAAAAAATGTAAAGTAAAACACTGATGAAGCCAATTTTCATTTAGATGTCAGACACCTCTTACTGACTCTGCTTGAACTCTGACAGCCTGAACTATACAACTGCAAAACACAAAACTCCCTGATAAACCACGGAGAGCACTCACCCTCGCAGGAATTGGAAATTTCTTCCAGGAGCCCAGAAAGTCCAGAATCACGCCTGTAAAGGGCAGAGTGATCAGACAGGGACTTTCACACAAGAGCAGCTTTGCACCAAGTACCTGAGTGAGTGAACACTGGTACCATGCTGCGGCACTCCTCATCCACAGCGCGTCACAGTGATCCAGGAACGCCGCCTTGCTGGTGTTCTCAGGACGACTGTGGGGCTTCAAGGTCTCACGGGGGAACAGAAGGCTGGGGGGGTCCCATTCCTGAAACATTCACAACTGCATGACTACACAACAAGAACTGGAAATCAACTTCAGACATTTAATGACAGTCATGTGTAGAGCAGAATGACCCATGAACTTCTAGGAATAAAGCATCTCTCAAGCACAAACACGTCATTGGTTTCCAGATCCCACCTTTTCTACTTTGAGTCATTCCATGGGGTTGTCTGTCTGTCTGTCTCTGACTGACAGACAGACAAGAAAGAAAGAAAGAAGCATAGTTTAAAAGTATTTACAAACTGGGATTAGCCCTACCTGTTTCTGATAGCAATCAAATGAAGTCCCCGATACCAGCTGGTTATTGGACTCATACAACGTGATGTGTCCCTTAGGTGGAGGTGGTGGGAACAACGCCAATGAGTTCATTATAACGATCAAACATCGGATCTGAAAAAAAGATTACGCGTTTTAATCGAAGCCTTTAATTTAATTAAACTGAAAAGTAGCTAATAAAAAAAAAATCAGCGAGCTGACTATACAGATTAACGTAACGTAACGTAACTGGTAAAATGGGTAAAGAAAAACGTGTACTCTCCAGAAATGCTAATAAACAGGCAGTTGTTCATGCCTTGTTGCTATCTTTACTAGATTCTTTAGTGTGTAAGTACAACACAAACTTACCGTCACCTCAGTACACTTATGAACAAGTTACTGCTGTCAATCACCGTCCAAAATTTTGACTGTTTCTGTATTAAGAGGAAAACCCGCCGGTGTTATGGTACTCAATGAGGGACAAACAGAACTGAAAATTTAAGCGAAGCTAATCTTTAACGCCGCCTAATGGAGTGGTGATGGCCCTGCAGTGAATCAAAACATTAAAATGTCGTCAATCTCACATTCATTATGTACCGAATAACGCTGTAGTCTAATAGGTATTGTAGTCCATTATGCACATACCGTGACGTATGGCATTTTATTTATTATTAGCTGTGCATGATTACGTAAGACACCATCTTGACCTAGGAACGTATTTTCGCAACATAACAAAAAACTGTAAAAAAATCAGTTTAACAAGATTAAAATATACATTTTCCCTAAATCTTGTTTGTCGTATGAACCGTGTTATAAGTACTTTGTGAAATGAAACGCGCCTAATTTCGAGTGACCGTGTACCACGCGTATCACGAGTACCATGAGTTGTTACATATTGATGGTGCAGTGCTGCAATTTAGTGCTAAATTCTGTCTCCGGCATATAGGAAAGGAAAAAAAACACCGTATTACAGATCAGGAGTGATATTGTGATGTGTGTTACGAAAAGATACGCCCTCTTGTGGTTGTAAGTAAGGCAAGCGTGACGTGAAATCTGTGCTGGGTTTACAGACAACTCCCTCAACCATCTTCTTCTCCGGATCGTGGCAGCCACATTTTATATGATAGGGCAATCTACCACAAGTCGAGCTGAAAAAGTGAATGCGGTGCACTAAAAATCCAACGCTCTCAGTAAGCCTAAAATTGTGTTTGACGCGAATTAACATTGGATATTTGCTGGCATCGTCTGACTGTCATTAAGAAACGCATAGCATCTACCCAGCTGTCAACCCTTAACCAAGCAGGCAGAGAGGTAAGGGTATGTTTTGATAGGTTGTCATCGTTTTATATGCAGGTTGATATTTTAGATCATTAAGAAACGGATCACAGAAACCGTCCTCAAACGCTGATGTGTTTCACCATGGAATGTTGCTTATTCGGAATTTTAGCACTATATTGTCGCTCAGCGCAATCGCAGATCAAAAGAAGGTGTAGTTTACATACTCTCTCCAGAATGTTGTGTTATTCCATGTGTGCATTCCTCATATCTGGCGAATGTGCGTCCGAAACCGGTTGTTCCGTTGTGAGTAATGACCCAGGTGATACATGACACAAGCGTTATTTTCGCTAATATGTGTATTATTTCAATAAAGGTCATTACTGTTCATCGTTAGGTTGGCAAATCCGTTCTCGACATGGTCAATCGGAGCACGCATGTGGCCAAACGAGCGTGTCGGTGCGTTAGGGCAGGCCGGCGGTTACATTCGTTTGCATGTTTTATAGAGACGGTGGGCGCGCGTCGCTACAGCGCTGGTGCGGCAGCGTGCGAAACGTCAAATGGGAATCGGGCGCACGGGACATCTCCGTGGAGTAGTTATGTAATTTTGTCATATTATGCGGATGAATAAGGGGGGATGGGTGCTCATTAGCATGTCCTCGCAAAAATCAAAGATCAACCTTTCAGCGCTGTATTTGGATTTCTTTCATGGAAGAAAGCTCCGTCATATTTGCTTGACTGAGTTGCTGTATAACGGTGTCAATTAACCTAGATGACTTAGACTATATCGATGCATGCATTATTAAAGGAAACGGTGATGATGGTGCTGATGGTGAATATGATGATGACACGGACAGTAATAGTCGTCGTCGGAATCATACGCCCCCCTAGCAATAATATTATATTTAGTCTTGGAGGTTTTAGTAAACGTTGTGGAAAAGATCGTAGTGACAGAAATAGTACCAGCTTTGGGGAGGAAAGTTTCCACTAGTTTTCTGCCTGTGATTCGTCGATGGCTACGGCTCTAGGAATGTACTGCACATACAAGACCGGGTAAATCTTCATAGAAGAAAATCAGACACCCTGCCTGCCTAGGGACAGTGACGTGGGCAGCATCGGTCCTAGCCGATGTGGTGCCCTAGGCGAGTACCAGCGCCGGCACCCCCCGTCCGAGGCAAAGTGAAATTAGCTGGCACCACCTATGTAGGTAGGACGCAAAAAGGTGAATTAAATCATCAGGATGGAATTATGGGAACATTCGGGTTAAATTCCTGTGGTTGCATTAAACCACATCTAGACATGGTTTACTTATAGAATAGCGTGCAATATGTGCAAACCCATTTTAAATATATACTTGTCTGCTCTTTTTGTTTGTCTTAAAATTCATGCGATGCATTAATATATTTAAACACTTTATTCAAGAGGAAACGGGAAACATCTTTGCATTAAAAAAGTCCAATCACTGCGAAAATTCAAAAATCTTTTTAAATCACAGATCATTGGGGACTACAGACAAAAACTAGCATACTTTAATGGATTACTTGAGGATTCATTTATAAAAATCACAATATAATATTGTGGTCATGTAACAATTTACTTACTTACTTAGAAATGTAACAATGGTGGTGCAGGGCGGCTCAGTGAATTGCACTAGAGTTGGGGTTCGAATCCCACGCCTGTCTGGGTATCTCAGAAGTTTGCATGCTCCCTTCATCTTGCTGTGCTTCTTCTGACACTCCGTGTTTGTTACTGCAGCCTAAACAATGTGATTAGGTAAACTGGTGTTTCTAAATTGCCCATAGGGTGTGATTGTGAACAGGTGTGCGCTGCGACCTCGTCCACTTTGTCCCGTACCTCATGTTCAGTGCTGGGATGAACTCCAGGCCGCACATGAGCCCGTACTAGATAAGCAGTTATGGAAGATTGATGGGTGTAACAATGTTTTTTTCCCCTTCTCTCCTTTCCCATATAGGGCTCTCTCTACCCTACTTGGCCCAAACCAGCCACAAGTACTGGGGAGTCCAGATGAGCAAAGTTACCCATGGCCTGCGTCCACGAACCCTCTGCTCCTTCCCCCACTCTCTCGGGCTTCAGCACCCCCCTGTCAGAGGCGCCGTTCCGTAGACGAGATACCGACACGTCAGCCTGCACCCCGGAGACGGATCTGACTCCCACTCAGTGTGTCCTGCGCAATGTGTTGTCAATTGACACAGGGGGCAGCGTAGTGTCAAGTAAAGGCTGCAGCCACAGCTGCGATCAGACCCTCACGCCAAGTTATGAGCCAGCGGAGCACTTCGTCAATAGTGTGCTGGAACTGCATGAGAGCGGTGCCGCCGGGGAGGCGGGACGCGACGTGGAGGTCGGGGCCACACGTGGCCAATCAGACAACACCAGGCTGCATTGCCACTCTGAAAGTGGAGGCTTTCTGGAGGGATTATTTGGCTGCTTAAAGCCTGTGTGGACAATGATTGGCAAAGCCTATTCCACTGAACAGAAGCACAATCAGGAAGGTAAGAGATAACAGCAGCACCCACTGGTAGCAGATGCCCCCCCCCCCCCCAGGAATCCAGCAAAATTACTTTACTCCTTATATAGAGTCTATCTGTAACTCAGGAATAGGAACGGTGGAGCATATGTCTATAAATAGGCCTATGTGAATTATTTAAATGGATTGCATCTCTTGGGAAACACTAAGGTATTTTACATATTTATGTACAAAATATGAGGTAAGGCTGAAGTGACACTCTTAGTGCTGCAGTTGGCTCCTATCTGGCACCTCTGTTCTTCCCATAGCTCCTGCCTTTCCTTTGCATGACTTCACTTTCCTTTTTTACCCTCCTCTGCATTTCAGGATCCTCCCACCAGCAGACTCCTCTTGCTTTTGTTGACATTTTTTTCGTTCCATTCCTCAGAGCTCTGGGAGGTACCATTCGAGGAGATTTCCGATCTACAGTGGGTAGGCAGCGGGGCACAGGGTGCCGTGTTCCTAGGGAAATTTCGGGGAGAGGAAGTGGCGGTCAAGAAGGTGCGTGACATCAAAGAGACGGACATCAAGCACCTGCGGAAGCTGAAGCACCCAAACATCATCACCTTCAAGTGAGGAGGGCCTTTCTTGATTTTCACTAGCTTGGATTTAACATTTTGTGGCTACAAAGAGAGAAAGAGTATGTAGGACTCCTTATACTGTAAATGGCCGAAGATTAAATTATGGTTTTCCCTACATCCCTTCTCCTCCCTAGGGGGGTTTGTACCCAAGCACCTTGCTACTGCATCATCATGGAGTACTGTGCTCAGGGGCAGCTTTATGAGGTCCTGCGAGCAGGTCGCAAGATTACGCCTTCTCTGCTGGTAGACTGGTCCATGGGCATCGCAGGAGGCATGAACTACTTGCACCTCCACAAGATCATCCACCGTGACCTCAAATCCCCCAAGTGAGTCTGTGGTGCAGCTCTCTGTTTCCTGGCTGTAGGTGCTTTGTAGGGGACTCAGATGAGATTCTGGGGTTCAGAAAGGATTTGGTCATCCAGTAAGACCATGTGCAATCATTTCTCACCCACCTTTGTCTCATTTTCTCTACTCAAGCATGCTGATCACTTCAGATGATGTGGTGAAGATATCAGATTTCGGTACCTCCAAGGAGCTCAGTGACAACAGCACCAAGATGTCGTTTGCCGGTACTGTAGCCTGGATGGCACCAGAGGTGATCCGCAATGAGCCTGTTTCAGAGAAGGTAGATGTCTGGTGAGTCCAAAGAGGATCCGGGCCAGCGCCAGAGAAATGGACAAGGGGAATTGGTTAGACCTAAGCAAAGAAAATATGAGTAAGAGGATAATCATAAAGAATTAGAGACAACAGAAGTTTAAATGCATGGCATTGGCAAATGTGGAAGGATATATCAAAGGGGTAGTTTGGCATAGAAAGAAAATTAACGGGCATGTAAAGTATGGCCAGCATGCTGACTCAGAAAAGTCACCATAGGTCTCTAGCATTACAGGTTTAAATAGATGGTGGAGTGTTTGTTTGCAGTCAGAAGGCTTTCTATGCAAATGGTTTGGCGCATCTGAAATGTCAGCAGGGTGATTGTGTACATCTGTGCTCTGTGATAAATGGGGGATCTCATCCAGCACGTATCTTGCCTTACATTCTGTGCTTCTTGGAGTGGGTTCTGCATTGTCATCAACCTGAATCGAATCAGCTATTATTGGAAATGGATGAAAGGCTGGATAAAATACTTCAAATCACTTAAAAGCTGTCAAAATGATACTTTGACAATTACTTGAAGGTGGGAATATAAGGCCAACAACACAAATAGAAATGCATACACTTTTGGTAATTAGGTTAAACATTTTACATTCACCATGCCCATTCATCCAAAATGTATCACAAATGGAAACTTAATACACTCTAACTGTCACATCCTGCTCATCATGTCCACCTGACCCTCGTGTCTCTTCCTTAACATGACCCTAACAAGTCACGCCTGGTATTCCTACCCTCGTGTTTATTACTCCCAGCTGCTTCTCATTAGCTCCATCGTTACTCTCGTATATGTGTGCTTCCCAGTCCTGTGTTCCCCAGTCCAATCATTGACATTGTACCTTCTTGTTACCTGTGCCCTACCTCGTTCCAGTCCTCCCGTTTTGGTCCCTCGCAGTCCTGTTTATTTCCGGCCTTTTCTTCATTAAGTTCAACGAAACCCTTTTTTGTTTCGCCTCCACATCTGCCCTGAGTCTTTCGTCCAGTCAGTCATGACAGAATGACTAGACTTTTCAAGAAAAAAAGCTGTAACATCAGCCCTGACTTCCAAGCCTTCTTAAACCCCACGGACCAGATTTTCCTTGTTCCAAAGGTCTGATGACCAGCAAGGTCTCCAGAGCCACAGGATCTGCCAGAGCCACCAGCTTGGAAGCTAAGGATTACTTTGCCTTCCTGGTAGGGTGACCACCTAGTCCATGTCAGGAGGGACACTGAGCTACTTCAGGTTTTACAAACTACTTTGAAACTGAAAGGCCCCTGTGTTTAGCTAATTAGTTTCCTTGACCTAAAGACTCTTCCAGCTGTTTCACATCAACATTAGTGACACATGCATGATTATTGGAGACTGACTAATCAGCACAGAGTAAGACATCAGTGCTTAAGTGAAATCTGGGTCCTTTTAATTGAAATGGTTGAAATGGTAGTTTATAAACCCTGTC
>JAODKF010000116.1:10309657-10335964 GCA_026779585.1 Mormyrus proboscirostris
CAGCTCGCCGCAGATTCGACTGCCGGCTCCACACAGCTCGCCGCAGATTCGACTGCCGGCTCCACACAGCTCGCCGCAGATTCGACTGCCGGCTCCACACAGCTCGCCGCAGATTCGACTGCCGGCTCCACACAGCTCGCCGCAGATTCGACTGCCGGCTCCACACAGCTCGCCGCCGACTCCACTGCTGGCTCCTTGCAGCTTGCCATAGCCTGTCCTGCTGATTAAAGTTGCAAGAGGGAGAAGCAGAGGAAGACAGTGGTGCCTATGGCTGTCGCCCCACCCGACCCGGTGTCTTCAGAGTCATACCAAAGTAGAGGTTACCTTTGCACCTCCAGTGTCTGGCCCAGGAGAGGCGCTGCTGAGCTTCCAATGCCTGTGCCCTACCTTGATCCAGTCCTCCCGTTTTGGTCCCTTGCAGTCCTATTTATTTCTTTTCGTTTCATCAATCGTGACACCAATACTTTCTTTTAGCAATCAAACATCAGTTACAACAAATTTGTAGCTCATGTGTTGAGTTTAACATCAAAGATTCCTGTCTGTTGTCACTTCCGCTTCTCTGCTAGGTCATTTGGGGTGGTGCTGTGGGAGCTGCTGACGGGTGAGATCCCGTACAAGGATGTAGACTCTTCTGCCATCATCTGGGGTGTCGGCAACAACAGCCTGCAACTACCAGTTCCAGATAGTTGCCCGGATGGTTTCAAGATCCTGCTGCAGCAGTGCTGGTCAGAGCAGCTAGGGGTTGTGTGCACACATTCATGTCAAAAACAAATGCAAGGCATTTATATTTATCAAGACTTACAAAGCAGATTGGTATCCCATCCAGGATGTTCACTGCCTTCCTGGCATAGACTGTGGGCTCACCACAATAAGTGCTTCATTTTGGATTGTTGGATTGATGGATGGATGGATGGATATACAAAGTGGCTGTAATGGTAAACTGCTAAGCAATAAACTGCTAATAATAAAGGCCACAGAGCACATATTACCCAGAGTACAATACTCTGATACATGTCCATGAGGGCTGAAAATGATGAGTCACAGAAAAAAGCAGGTTAAGAAGTGAAATAGAACGAAGCTTCTGTGTTGCTTCTATACATTTTCACTAAGATATAGAAAACTGTGATGACAGTATTAACATATTCAAGTACTGTGGTGATAATGATAATAATAAAGCTTTAGTTTACTGCCCTGTTCACCATTAGGATGGTTCTGAGTTTATACCACTTAACGCTGCGTTGGGCACACATGATGAGGAAGCACTCTGTGTTCAGCAGAGGCTATGATGACGCAGGGCCTGCTGCTCTCAGCAGCCCATAGGACCTCTCTTCCCGTGGTTCCTACAGGAACTTCAAGCCGAGAAATAGACCGTCTTTCCGCCAAATTTTGCTCCACTTGGACATCGCCTCGGCCGACGTCCTGTCTACCCCACAGGAGACTTACTTCAAATCCCAGGTACCCCCTTTACCATTGCCGCTCCCATCCCCCTGTGCTCTTCTCACACATGCCGCACATCTCAGATAACATGCGATCTGTGAGCGGGGGGGGGGCGCACTCACCCCCAGGGATGTGGAAGTCAGGTGGCTCTCCTCTCCTGCCGTCCGACAGGCTGAGTGGCGTGAAGAGGTGAAGCATCACTTTGACAAGATTAAGTCAGAGGGTACATGCCTACACCGGCTGGATGAGGAGCTCGTGAAGAGGCGCAGAGAGGAGCTGAGGTCAGGATCTGGGCTGGGCGGCAGGTCGAGGAGGCAGAGCAGGAGTTCACACTGCAAAATGAATTTGTTCATACAAAACAAAGATTAACTCAAAATTTAGGTCTGTTGTTATAATGTATAACACAACTGAAAAAGAGTTACTTAACTCTTAATACAAGAATTCATAAAATTTATTAATGAAACTCATAAAAACCATTGCATTAGAAAATCTCAATTGTTATGAAAACTGATTGTGCATAGATGCTAAATTGTAGCATTATTCCCTATTGGCTTGCTCACTTACTACAGTGCCGTACATTGCCTGGCAACAAAGTTGCAAGCTTGCTAAGGATATATACACGCTGGCAAGGTCCGGAGCGTTTTTTGGCTGAGGTAACACCGGTTTAGTTAAGTGTGAGCCCCATGCAGCGTGCTCTGCCCTCTGCAGGCACGCTCTGGACATTCGGGAGCATTACGAGAGGAAGTTGGAGCGAGCCAACAATCTTTACATGGAGCTGAATGCAGTCATGCTGCAGCTTGAGCTCAAGGAGAAGGAGCTGCTGAGGTAGAGAGCAAATCCGCTTCTGGGGGATTTGGTGGGAATGAGCCACGTCTGCCAGTCATTCTGTTTTTTTTTTTTTTTTTTAGGAGAGAGCAGTCCTTGGAGAGAAAGTACCCAGGATTCCTCAAACACAGCTCGACTTCCATGGAGAAATTTATTAAGAAGCGAAATGTTCCACAAAAGTTGCCATCACTGAGCAAAAGGTACACACAAGAGAATCTCCGGGTTGCTGTAATATGTACAATCTGTGGGATACTCTTGTTTACATCCCAAATGGAAAACACTTAACAAGCAAATACAAAAACCTGTGTGCAAATACAGGACCAGCTTGAAACTCTGGCCATCCCAAATCTGCTCTGTTACAGGCCGGATATCCTGAGGTCAGACGTGATCTTTCCGAAGCTGGATTGCTCCCTGACGCAGGTGACATTTCCCTCCTGCCCAAACAAAGGATCAACATCGCCAGGTCGCTCTCATCGAGCGAAGACGCGTCACCGCAAGGCCGGCAAGGGCAGCAGTGGTGACCTGAGGGTGGCACAGTCTTCATGCCACCGTGACTTCCAGGCCGCACATCATGGGGCCACGCCCTGCAGTACCAGCCCCCCCAAGCAGCACCTGGATCCCAGTGCTGCCCTGAGGGGCCTGCAGCATGACCAACTACTGAAGAAGATGTCCTCCTCCAGCCCTGACCTCATCTCCACTGCCCTGGAGGCTGAAGGGCAAAGCAAGGCCCAGTCCACTGGGCTAGACAAGGGGAGCAGCCAGAGTGCTTCTGCAGGCCTAGGAGAAGCTGTGGGTGGAGAAGATGACCTTGAGGAAACTCCACCCCGCAGCGACACCCCCAGTGAGGACGCCGCTTCCATCCCGTTCTCCAGCAGCCCAGACTCTCCTTGTGGCAAAGGGGCGGCCGCCAGCAGGTCCTCCGCCATAGGAAACGCCCGTATGCCCAATGATGGAGAAGAACGGGTGGAGGGTGTAGGGGTGCCCCGTTTACCCAGAGGAGCCAGTGGGGGGCAGCACCTCACACCGGCAGCAATCCTATACAGGGCAGCAGTCACACGCAAACAGGTGTCCGATCTGCTCCTGCTAAGGAATTTGCTTGGGAAGGAAATCTGCTCACCCCAGGCATCCTCGCGGTTCTTTTAATTAATGTCGTCTTGTCTGCCTCATCCTTTAACAGAGGCGAGGCTTGTCGTCCGAGGAGGAAGAAGGAGAAGTGGACAGCGAGCTGGAGTTTCCGAGGAGACGGTGGGTATGACGTTTCACTCAGATGCAGCCATCACAACGCTGGTTAGCGGGATTCTGTTTTATCGCGATGGTTTCGATTGTTCCCCTTGATCAGACGTGTAGCTGGTGCGCTCAAGTGCCAGTCTCCATCCACCCTTAGCTCGGAGAACGCTTCCGTGTCTGATGGTGAGGAGGGCAACACCAGCGACCGCTCCCGCAGCGGAACCCCGGACGTGGTCAGCAACAACACCGACGACCTCCTGTCCCAGGGCTCGGAGATCCCTGCCGACGCCCCCGACGTCGCTCAAGTCTCTGAGGGTTCATCTGGCAGAGAAGCTGCTCTACGCAGGATCACCATCGAACAGAACAACTGTGAGGTAACGGGCCTGCGGCAAGACCAGCAACACCTTTCTTACCTGGAAGATTAGTAGGATTGAGTAGGTAGTGGTGATGCGGGTAGCGATATGCACTGAAGCGTAGTGGTCATGTGATCCGACATATCGGAAGACCTGTAATTAGGTGTCACCCCTCTTGAGCAGTGTTTGTTTTGCCCTAAACCAGGCCATGTGTGACGACTCAGACTGCGACAGCGCTGAGCTTGACCACTCAGGCAGCGCTGAACCAAGTGGACCCCGAACCAGCTGTGACCTTAAAGGACCCCCACTTTGACTATCCAGACAAGCCCAGACATGGACATATTTATTCCCACTGGTGCACCCTCTCCTCTGGCCTTGCAAAAACACTTCAACTCCAACCAGCCAATGGAAACCTGACCCTGGGGCACCTGCAAAGCCATATAGCTCCCATGCCTCACAGAGGGGGGGCTTTCAGTACTTCAGCTCCTATTTTTTATATACTTAAAGTGTAATTATATGTAGTTTCCATATAAAGGGACAGGAAGTGCAAAGATTCACGAAGATACCGGTGCAAACTTTGACTCTCAGCACTTTCAACTGAGCCTGAAGTTCAAAATCATGTTTATAATTTTAAATTATTTTTATTTGACAGATATATTTGGGGTTATTTTACTGTTTATTACGTCATGTGTATGTATGCATTCTGCAGTTATACCAACCTGCAAAGGTTGTAAAAATAGTTTTTAAAGGAGCATCTCTCGCCCAGCAGTGCACCAGAAGAGCGAAACACGTCCGGCTAAAAACCTAGAATGAGTGTCTTAATCTGGCCTCCTGGCTCATGAATTTTACATATCGACAGACCAGCTTCTTTTCCCTTGTAGATGTATAAGCCTGAATTCACATTGTATGAACAGAGAATCACACTGTATGCCATTAATGAGGCAATTCAAAAAGAAAATGTCTGAGTGATGAAACGTACATCCTGCTTCCAGCAGTAGAAACATTTTTACTGCCACTAGAGCTAATGGAGTACTGCTAATTTGTTACTCTTCTTCTCTGGTGGGGAAGCAGCCTTTAGGGAAAAGTAGGGGGGCATGATTTGCCACAAATGTAACATAGGATATATGTATTTAACAATGATTAATAAACTGCACTAAAATTCATGTGGTAGCATTTATTGGATCTTCAATTCGAGAGAATAGAAATTTCATATTCTGTAGTGCATATAAAAGCCACCACTTTTAATAAGGAGATAACGTGTCAGGATTTTTGAGACACCAATAACGCACCACTGAAATAAACTTATGATGGTCTTGCAGGTGTTACCAGCTGTCAGCAGTCACTCAAAGCCCCGATTAGCACCCGTAACCAACAATGACCAGCCTATTTCGGTGAATACAATGCAGGTAACAATTTTGAGAAAAGCAGCAGGCAGGGGGAGTCTTTAAAACCTGCAACCTTAGATTCGATCATACATAAGAAAGCATTCCAAGAGCCCAGGTCAGTTTCAGCTTTTCAGAGCATTTTAATACTGTAATTTCAAGAATTCTGTGGCACCCAAGTCTACAATAATTTGAAAACGTGCACAAAAACAGGAGTTTTCCTGCCAATAGTAAAAATAAAATCTGGTTCAAGCAAAGAAAAGAGCAGGAAACTACAGTCAATTTTACTTTTTTTTCTCCCCTCCTATTCAAATGATTTTCAGCCTTTCCAGACCCCATGTAACGAGCCCATCTTTCCATCTCCAGTCCCCTTCACGCTAACAAAAAAATTATATATATTTTTTCTCTCTACGGAAACAAATATACCAACGCGTGTTAGTATCGTAAAGTCTCTAGAAAAGATTCCAAGCCCCAGCCAAGGACCTCATGCCTGTACCCTGGCAGCCACCCCCCCAGACAACCTCCAAAATAAACTGGGGGGAAAGAGGAATGATACAGAAAATAAAAACAGTCTAATGGTGACAAAGAACAGCTAAAACAGTCCTACTAATATAGTTCATATTCACTTTAATAAAGCACTTAAGCGTGTTTGCTTGCAGTTAGTGTTGATCTGGTAATACAGGTGAGAGGGGAGCCAAGCTCATGCGATCTCAGGGCGGAGCGCGCAGATCCCCGGCGATTCCAAACGGCCAAAAAGATCTAGCGCTACGGTTGGGTTTGTCGCCAACCAAGACACGGCAGGGTGGGTAAATAAATACAGGGGTTTTAAGGGGGAAAAAAAAGCAGAGTAAACAGTTTTTGTTCCTTTTTTTTCTTTAATTTTTTGGAAAATCTGCCACAACAGAACTACACTTTAATGACTACTGAGATTATTCCACCACCATTATTTGATGGGAGAGCAAAAACAAAAACACTTTAAAACCTTATTTCAATGGGGGGGGGGGGGTTTAAAACCAAAATTTTTAAACAGTATGCATGTGTTTGTGGTTGGGTTAGAACTGAAAAGAAAATCCTGATTAGTTGCAGTCACTGGTGTAGGGGACCTGCCACTTTAGTGCAGATGCTGGGTCAGTCAGTTGGTTGCCAGTCCAGTGGCCTCCGAAGACAACCTTTTGGAAAGAAACAAAAATAAAATAAAATAAAAAAAAAAAAAAAAAAAAAAATCACACCTCAAACATGGAACTGCTGTGACTGAAGCAGTACCAAATCCCACCAAAGGGGGCAATGAGGGGCCCAACAGCAGATTTTAAGAACTTTTAAATCATACTGCATTCTACTTGCCAGGATAAAACAAAACCTATTATAGGGTAGTTAAACATTTAGAAATCACAGCCTTGATTTTTTATGAATAATCTACTGCGACTATCGACATGAACGGAAACACCAATCAATTTTTCCCACGGGCATCCTCACCTGGCGTTGATGAGGTACTCAGCCAGACTAATGCTGGCAGCAGAACCGGTGATGGTGACCTGTCGGTCAGTGGAGCCCTCCACTGGATTGGCGATCTTAATCTGGGCCCCTGACATCTGCCTGATCTCATTGATCTTGGCACCCTGGCGGCCAATAATGCAACCAATCAGCTAAGGGGGTGAAAAAAGAAAAAGGTTTAGTGCAACATACCAGCTGCCCCCACAGAAATAATGAGCTGCAACATTGTCACAATGACACAAGCCCTGATGCTTCACTCAGGCATGAATTAAGCACGTACGTCATTTGGAATGGTCAACTCATGGGAGCTAGTCTGGGCTGAGGCGTCCATGGCTGTAGGGCGACAAAGCAATTCACATGGCAGTCCTGTAAAATTCTGAAGGACAAAAAGCTTCACAGAAATAACCAAAAGCACGGGGCAACAGTTAAGATATTGCTTTACATAAACGGAAAACGGAATGTTTACTATTTGTGCATAAGCACTTGTAACACAATAGTATGACGTTCCATAACAAAAATACATTCCAGAACTAAAGTGATTTTAGATCTTCCCGCTAGGAACTTGAAGCATAAGCAGACCCCAGCTTATGTCCCCCTCGCAGATACACACCGTTGAAGCCCTGGCTGCCTGCAGTCAGTGGAAAGGGGCCCTGCTGCATGGCCAGCTGGTGAAGTTTGGTGAGCTATTGAAGGAGAGATGAAAGACAGCCATACTGATCAGTAACACTCGCTCACGTTCAAACCAGCCTTTGTGCTAAGTGTGATTGAGGGCCGTTAGTTTACTACACTCTGACATAGTCTTTATGACGAAAGCCATAATATGATGGACTAAATGCTATAAATGCACATTTCTCTAGAAAGATGTGCGACCCACGAAAGCTTCTGGCCAGTGGTGCCTCTAGGATCAGTAAGCAAAGCTGAAGTCATGCAGCACTTACATCAGGCTGCGGGATCGCATGCTGTCCTTGAACGGCATATGCCTGCAACAAAAGGAGACGCTCAACCAGCGCCCTCTCCTGGGACACAAGCATCACAACATTCACAGCATTTCATGCAGCGCACCCACTCGGCAACATAACCAACATTCACATCATACAGCGAGAATACGAGTACAATACCTGTCCACCGGCAAAAATCACAGGCGAGCTAGAGGGCTTGGGCCTGTATGGAATGGTGACACCTTTTGGGGGTGACTGAAGGAAAAGAAACACAGAAGAGGGTTTCTTGCGGATCTGCTGTCAAACCGGCACCCCATGGAAACCACAACAACTGCTGTCATGGGGGAAATGAGGACTCGAAAACCGAGATGAATATGAGAGTGGCACCATGTGGTCAATATCTGGTTTAAACCATAGGGAATCAATAAAATCTACATCCATTTATTTAGCAAATTGTTTTATACAAAGCATGGCATAACTGAGAAAGCCAGTTCAGCCAGTCTCTGTTGCAACCGGTATTAAAGGTTTTGCTCAAGAAGCCAACTCTGAAATCACACTGCTGACCATGAGATTCGAACCAACGACCTTCTGATCATGGAAACAGCATCGTAACCTACTGAGCCACATCTCTCTGCCAAAATTTCATTCCCTTCTTCACATCCCAAAGGCTACGGAAAATGAACTAGGTGGTGGTAAATACCTCAAGCATCACCACACAGATCTGCTTGACGCATTCGATGATGGACGGAGGAGTGCCTGCAACAGTAATGGCACGCTCCGTGGAGTTCGGCAGCATGTCTCCTGCAACTTGCACCTGGGCCCCGGTTGACTGAAAAAAGAGAGACCCGTTTTTTTAACTCCAGACTCACCGACTGCCCATGCACAGGTCCTGGGGGCACCATCTGTACTCTGACCACCTACCTCCCGGATCTCCTTGATCTTGCAGCCACCCTTGCCAATGAGCGAGCCACACTGGCTGGCGGGGACAACAATGCGCAGGGTCACCGGGGGCCGACTGGCAGCTGTGCTGTTGGTCATCGAGCTGCTGATGTCCTAAAAAGCGAGAGGCCCAGATGTGTTCAAAGAGAGAGAATGATATAGCTACATGTTATATGCCAGATGCAAACTAATCATCAAGATTTGACGATTCAGGTGGTTGACAACCAATGAGCTGGAAAAAAGCAAAAAGGGCAATGCAGACAGCGACGTCCAATGGAACAGCACTGTGCACTGTACCTCTTCCATCTTATCAATGATCATGGAGAACGCTTTGAAGATGGCATTGGTGGGCCCAGCCAGAGTAATGATCCTTTCGGGACAGTTGCCCTCAGAGATATTGATCCTTGCTCCACTCTGCGGAGAGAAACGGCACTTTACCCAAGAACACTCACTTTTACTTACTTTTAAGAATGAGTACATTTTAAACAGAAATAAGATTTTAAAATGAGGTAAGGACTTTAAATCAGTAACATAGTAGAATTCTTTGTTCACTGTGATGGAATAAGTTTTGAAAAAATAAAACTTCCTGGTATTTGAAAGATTGGGAAGCCACAATTAAAGCTCGATTGTTCAAGGGACAGAGGAACGTGCACACGGACATCTCTAATAGAAAGTACAATCAAACTTTACTAAATAGAAATATACCAATATGCTGTTATGAAAGTGCAAGTGTTTCCTAGAAATAGTCTGAACGGCTCAAACTTGATTATTTGGAAGCAACTTCCATTATTTCTAATGGGGAAAAGTACTATTTGTTCATCCAAGAAGCCCCAATTTACCTCCCCAGAATAAAACATCTATTTTTCTTGAGAGCTTTTAAACCTCCTTAGGACCCATGATGGATTAGACTAGAGTAATATGCAAAAATAAAAATTGCTTATCCAGAAACTAAGCTTTAAAATACTGTGTGATACTGCACAATGCTGCCACCTAGCTTCTCACTTGTAATCACACAAATCTCTAGTATTTCTCTGCTCTGCACTTCAGTGGCACACATTTTTCCAGGACTTCTTCACGCAGATTCACAATAAGGGTAATAATTAATATGGCTCAATTAGGTGGGACTCTGAACACCCAGAGCATAAAGAGTGGCATACGGGTATTTGGCAAGCCCACCAAAACTTTGAATGGCTACATTTGAAACTACAGATTAAGACGGCAATCACTACCTGCCCACATGCTAACACATATTTCTCTACAAATCTACATTTCCCACAACATAGGAAAGGACACATCACAGTGTACAGTTATTACTAAAAAAACTCATCTAACGAAAAACAAACCACGAGAGTGGGGAACCATAATTATAGTGACAGGGAGCACTATTTAGCTCAGAGGTCAATACCTTATAGTCTTGCCATCATCATAAATACGAACTGTTCAGAACTCACCTCATCTCGCATCTTCTTCACAGATTCACCTTTCTACATACAAGGGGAGAGGAAACACGCATGAACGATGCTGAAAAAGCAATGACAGAATAAATAATGTCAAGTCACAGAAAGCTTAGTACTAACCTTGCCAATGATGCTTCCAACTTCCTATAAGAAAGGGAGACGTTCAATCCATTACAGAAATCAGGAAAGGTAGGATGACTGCATGGACTATTCCAACACTAAGTAAATGTATTGAACACAATGTAAAATAATAAAAAGTAGATATGTACTTAACACCTGTGTTATGCGAACAAATAGCTGTGCCCAGAAAACCACACTGTAATAAGTAATACACCTGTTTTTAAAGATTACACATGATATACAAAACTTAATACTCACTCTTAAAAAGAAAAGCAACAAAACCAAAATGAGGCTTGATGACAGTTTTCGATTTTCAGTTTTACTATTACTGTAGAGTCAACCTCTAGTAGCATAAATACTACAAGCCATGGACAAGACGGCCAGTGGCCAGGGAGTAAAACTACTTGGTACTGTGGTTTAACAAAAAAAAGAAATCTCAGTCTCCGGAATCTCTATGCCGTCAACTTCAGGCTTAAATACTTATATGTAATATATAACATACAATACTGCTGCCATAAGTGGACAACATAACCAAGATGGACATGACTATAGCAGATGCGACCATTAAAATCGATCCCAATTTGACTTGGAGTTGACGTGCACACCAACCTTGCCATGCATGAGCAGCCTGATTGTCAGGGTGACATTGAGCCCTCCTTCAATCACACCGGAGTCCATCGCTGCAGTGTATGCGGAGAGGTGCTGGCGGGTCAAGCGCTGGGGTCTTTGGTCAGAACTGAGGGGGACAGGGGGGGGGGGAAATGATCAATGCCCAGACCAGCGGACCAGGACTTTTCGATGCGTGCAGTATCCACAACTACGCCCCCTGAAACATCCGTGAGCGTCAAAATCTCAAATGAGACTTTAAAACGCAAAATGACTGTGGATGGAAAATGGTCATCGTCAGTATTATGGTTCACGGATTAACGCTATCGGAATCAGTATGGGGGGGGGGTCCACTTGCAGTACGTGACCACATAGGTTAAGCATCACACCAAAATAAGATCAGAGCTCTGCTAATTCATAATAATGTGAAAGACATAGCATTTCACGTTATGGGTAGCAGGCGGAATTTTACCTAGGAATAGTCGACCGTGGAGAAGCCCGTTTTCACTGGAACTAGCTAGCATGCTAACCAGTAAGCCAACGGCAACAACGCAAGGAGCTTCATCCGCGTAAATCCCTGACCCGCATAACCGCAACACATTTGAAGAAAAATAAAATATTCACCGCCTTTCGATTTTCACACGAATAGCGTGTTACACGCATAAATATGAGCGCACGGCGCAGGGCAGTTCAAAGTGAAGCCTGGAGTTACGTAGGTAGCTATGCTAAGCGGCTAACTAGCAAGGAGCGGCCGAGTGAGCAGGGCACAGCTGAGCCTCTCCACGTTTTCAGCTCGGGCATTTTCGGGGAGCGCCTCGGGAAGGGCCAAACTACGCATTTACTCCCAAAATGTACCGTATTAATAAACGAGCCAGTCGGCTTGAGCGTTAGTCGTTCTTACGGCCGGATTAACCGCGTCACGCAGGCACCGGCATCGACGGCGCGCGCTGTCCGCTCGTGCGGCCTAGCGGCTCTGGTGCAGCCTGACCGCGAGAGCTCCCAGCAATGGCGCGCTACGCTCAGCCCTGATTTTAGCGCTAAAAAACATAAAAAAAAACAAGAAAACATGAGCTTTTCTTACCTGATCCGTGCTTCGACGAGCGTTCAGGGGGAGGGAAGGGTTTTAAGGGTAAAAGGGGAGGTTCGGGGGGGTATAAACCCTGGGGGAGAGTTTTAAGAGGATACGGGGAAGAGGGAAAAGAGACAACGAGAGATCGCGCTCCACTCTTTACACAAAGACAACAAAACTGATACCTTTCAACTTTCACCTTTCACCCGGCCCTCCCATCCAGCTCAATCACCGCCCCGTTTCAGCGGTATCTTCAGCGGGCATCACCGGGACGGAGGAAAATGTTCATTAAACATAATATCGTAAAAAGAAGACAGATAACTCAGATAATGTTTAATATTTGCTTAAATTACAAATTAACGCTAGAGACCGCATTACAATTTCTGAATTCTGGAATTGCAATTTTGGTCAATTTAGAATGGAATACAATAGATTAGAATAGAATATATAGGGCGAGTTAGGGCTAGTTTACTAATGTATTTTTTACTAATGTATTTAAAATTAATTTTAACCTTGTTCGCCATATATAAATAATGCACTGAATGCAACTACGGTATAAACCCAATTAAATGCGTTGTTTATTGATTTGCATAGGCCTGGTGCACAAATTATCTTCTGTTTCTCCTGAAGAATGCCTGAACTGCACATCGAGGAGCCCATTTATGGTCTTAGAAGGTTTCAGGGTGTTTTTAGCCTTGGTGCTTAATAGCACATTTCCTAGCTGTCACATGTGATGAATGGGAAATCGATTTGCAAGTCTGATATGCTTTGATATTTAAGTACAGGAGTAGTAGAGATAGTATTTCATTAAAAACAATTGTCTAGAAGTTTTCTTTTGCTTTCTCATTTTCATAAACGTGAATACCATCCTTTACCTTGGCCTACTTTATATCTAGAGTTGCTTCTGTCCATATTATCTATGGTATATCGTGTTTTATATTGGATTTTTACCACCTGAGGCAATAATTGATATATAAAATGTAGATATGTTAATGAGTGGAGGAGATGCATTTCATGTAAAATTTCACAGTACAAAAACCATATGTTATTGAAAAATTTTATATCAAAATATTCTTGCAAACTGCAATATTTTTTTTTTTTTTAATTTGTCGGGGACATTATTAGTCCAAGCACGTAAAATGGTTAGTTTACATAATTGGCTTCTATAATTTGTTTCTAAGATATGCAAACTAGACTGCAGAAGTTGAAGTGTACTCACACACTATGTCAAAAATATCTTATTTGAGATTTATCCATCCATGACAAAGCTATCTCCTAGAATGTAGCAGAATGTCTTGACAGAATCATGAAAACTGCTTTTGACTTTATCGTTACGGGCTGAAGACAACCAAGCACTTCATTTTATTCCTATCTCACATTAGCGGACAATTGTGCTATATACAATTAAGATAAATGCATGGTCAAGCAATACCAGTTAATGATTCTGTTTTGGCATTTGTGTCCAGTTTGATAACTCCCATTCCTTCGATGAAAAGTCAAAATAAATCAAAACCTTGGACAAATAATCATTTCAACGAACCCCCCCCCCCCCTCCCTGAATCACAGTAGAAACCTTCTGTTATGTAAAACATGGATTACCACTGTCAGGTTGCTTTATGTCTCTTTGTCTGCAACATAATTCCCTATAAACTACAACAGCATTGCTTCCGAAGCTGCAACTAGTTTCAATAAGACAACAGACACCATACTGCCATAAACATGATTGTCTTTAATCACAACAATGTTTAAATACATGATTAAATAATAAAAACCTTTGTCAACACTGACATTTGCACATTTTTGGGTTGTTTTTAATAACCAGACATTGTAAATCTTGATTCTGGCTATTCAATGTGTACAAGAAACTTTAACTGAGACACAGGTGCATATTTTATTAGCAAAATACTACATGCTGAATAGTGCAAAAGAAAGTGTTAACCCTGAACTGTCATCACACGCCCTCCTTTTCTTATTTATTGAGAGAGGTAATTGTGTGGGTAGGCAGGAATGTCAGAGGAACCTCCTTCACAGTGTCTTACTTCATTGGCCAACACTCTTCATGACTGTGATTCAGAATGTGATTGGAATTGGTAGAATTATTGACTCAAGACATAAGACAATGAGCAGCTGCTACTTCTGTCCTAAGGTGAAGGAGGAACCAGATGTTATGACACTGGAAGAGGTGATATTGCCAGAACCCCGAGACCTTCTCTTCCTGTAACTGACTGATCAGGCCAGATTTAATGGGGATACATCAGGCTCCAAAGAATACTGGACAGTTTCATTTATATCCAAGGCTGATGGGCAGTTACAGCTTTTGGATGAAGTTCACATTTTCTGATTTCTCATAAGGAAGGTTCCATCTTTGCATATTGGTCCTTAGTCTAGTATTTAATTCTCCTTTCATAATAATTTATTTTTTATATCTCTTTAACTGGTAGCAGTCAGTGTAATTAATAATAAATCCATAGTATAAAAAAGCAAGAACAGTACCAGTGAGATGATATATTTGGCAATTACCCATTTAATCATAATGCATATTAATATGTTAATCTCTCAACAGCTATAGTCTTTCCATTTCCACAGTTTTACTTCTTTATATGCCTGCTATTCATGAACTAACACTTTGCTGAGTAATGTAAACAGGGATTTGTTAGCCCTCACATACATATATGTTCCACGTTACGAGAAAGGGGAAAGATGATATGGAGAGATATGGAGATGTTGTATGTTAGTGTGGTTCTCCACTGCATGCTCGCGGACTGAAAAGTAGGGCGTGTAGTCCCGAAGTGGGCCATAGAATACTGGGAAATTCAACACATCTCTGGTGCCTTCAATATCGACATTAACAACATGGGGATATGCTGTATAACCGGTGAATTTTCTGCCATGGATACAGACTCGGGAAACACAGGGGGGTATTTGTGAAGAGAACATTTGATGGCAGCTGACATGCAGATTGACTGGGGATATCTGGGATAACTTGGTCACCTGTGGACAGACAGCTGTGTGTCAAGGGGAAGGACACACATTGCACTTCTACATCAGAGCATCTCGGATTAACGCGTTCATTCCCAGTAGTGTTTTCACTATTAAGCTTCATGTTTTTCATCTGCTGAGCTCTGTCTGTCTAATATATGCCAATATGATAATTAATAGCAAATTAAAAGGGAATTATGTTAATGAGAGTCAAATTCAGATGTGTGAGTGTGTATTTAATTCTGTCTGAGATAGGGTCGCGATTTCATTATGTGTGTCCAACCTCACCTAACACGTACCTTCAGCTGGTTGTGGTCTCCTGCTGAGCACTGTAGTGCTTCGGGGGCGTGGCCATCTCACCGCCACAGCGTAGAGGGCTTTTACACACAGGAAGCACGCTACAGTAATAACGCAAATTATTTCTATGCATTGCAAACGTGCTGCAAAACAATAAACGTGCAAGTAGCTTCTATGCATGCTGCACTGCAGCAGTGGAGAATTCCTTATATGAATGACATGCAACAGCAGGCTCCAGGTCTGTCTGAATTCAATCGGCTGTCTGTTTGGCATACTGAAAGGCAATGCTAGAGAACAGCAGTAGTTCTAGTACTCAAGTAATTAAAGCTAATGATGTTACATTAGAGCAACAAAATATTATTGTCAGTTTCCCATCAGAGACCTGGCAGAGGTCAATAAGTTTAGCAGGTGAAAAGTGTCTTGCAATCTGAGTTCTTAACAGTGCTCTTCAGTTTCGGTATGCCGTGGTCTGAGATGCTGAGCTGCTTACCAACTCTCACTGTCTCCTCTCCTGTTTTCTGCTGCCGGTGCAGTGAGATAAAATGAACAGGAAAGTGTCACTCAGTGCGTTGAAAGGAGGATACTGCTTTGAGGGCAGTACTGGGACAAAAGGCTGGTAGGAGGTTGAAGGGAAGGAGCTTGTCTAGCTAGCAGGAGTGTAAGACACTGACCGACACTGGCATGGAGTACACATGGATCCAGGGAACCGGTTGCACTGGCTGCTTCGGAGCTCACCGCAGAAGACTGGCCACTGGTGAGGCAAACAGAGATTTGGTCATAGGCAGGTAGTGAGCGCATGCATGCATACAGTCTTAATACCAAGGTGACAAGTAGCCCGGGATTAAACATACATAATTTCTTTGAAGCCTTTCTTTTAGTCATATCACAGCTCTCTTTTTCTTTCATTCTTTAATTCACACTTTTGTTTTTGTTCTTATCTTTTGACCAACCCTGCATTCATGCAGTTATGTACTTTCTATTCATGACTTGTGTGTGACCTTCTATGACTCACCTGTTAGCCTGTAGGGGGCAACATGGCTTTGGAGAGGAATCGCCTTCGGGATGGAACATCATGACCGGGCAGCCTTCTGAACAAAAAAAAAGAAGGAAGCTCGTCTTAGGGACGACTGGCCAGCATTGTGGACAGCTTAGCCAAGTGCACTACAGTAACGGCTCACATCAGAGAAAAACCAATAACGTTCAGAGCGGCATTTGTGATTTATTTCTCGTTTAAAATAAGGTGATGGCCCTGCTCAGAGAGGCATGAATTAGTATTCAGAGAGACATGAATCAGTACTCAGAGAGGCATGAATCAGTACACAGAGAGGTATAAATCAGTACTCAGAGAGGCATGAATCAGTACAGTACTCAGAGAGGCATGAATCAGTACAGTACTCAGAGAGGCATGAATTAGTACTCAGAGAGGCATGAATCAGTACACAGAGAGGCATAAATCAGTACTCAGAGAGGCATGAATCAGTGCACTAATTCCAATCCCCTAGACCTCTGGTCTCATATGGGTCCTCAAAGCTTGCTACATTTCTGGAGCACTTAACCCACCTCATCTCACCAGTCGCAACTGTGACCAAATTTTTTTGTAGTTTTTTAAGCTCTAAAAGAGTGGTTGTTGCTTATCTGCCCAAAAGACTTCCTATAAATGAAAGTAGAGGTTGTCTTAATGAAAGACTAATGATAGCACTGGGTCAATGGTCATATGACCAGAGCAAGTTTAATTCTATCATGCACTTTAACGGCAAGGAAAACTTTAAACAGGTTCATCCTAAGACATTCCCTCTACTGTAATAACTGCACCTACTGTCAAAACTCCCTGTTTGTAGAATAATTCTTCATATACAAGAATCAGATTGCTACTCATGGCGTTTTCATTAAAAGTCTTTTCTGTTTACATGTCTGTGAGCCTCTCCCAGCCACACACTGGGGTTGGCTGCACACTGAGCATGCTGTACCTGGCTGGTCCAGGGATCTCCTGGCCTGCATGATTTCCTTCATGCACTCTATCTCCTGCAGGTAGAGGTGGCGGTCACGGGCAGCCCCCGCCTTGGCACCCCTCAGTGCCCCCTCCAGAGCGCGTACTCTTTCAGCTGTGTGCTGCAGACGTCTCTCCAGTTTGGGGAGGTCACTGCGCAGTTCAAAATTGTCACGTACCAACTGGAGGGGCAGGGGGATGGTTGGCCAAGGAGAGGAAAGATTGAAGAAAGAGGAAACTGGCTATATAGACCATCCTTTTTTCTGTCTTTTTTTCAGCACATTTATCTGCTGTTCTCCTACTGATTAGCTACATTGCTAACAGCTATGGGAAAGTCAAGTAAACACAAATGTTTTGCTGTTGTTACAATTACGTCCTTTAGCCAGAAGATGTCACAGTAGAACATCAGGAAAGTCCAGAGGCCTCCCAGTCTTTGGGTTCTGCAAGGCTTCCGGTACCTGCTTGTGAATCTTCGTCAGGTGCTCCAGGTTGTTCTCCAGGAAGGTAATTCTGTGTTTCTCAGTGTCTGTTCCCCAGCTCTCCGTGGCAAACTCCATTTCTTTGATCTAGATTAGAAAGGAAGGGATCAGTCCTCGCTGCCGTGAAGTAAAGCGGCTGTAAACCACACCAACACAGCAATGGCAGTCACTGTCTCACTCACATTTCTAAATTGAGCCATGAGATCCTCCATAAAAACCTTCCGCAGGTAGTGGAGGGCCTGCAGCTCCTGCTGCAATATGGAACAAAAAAGAATGAGAGAAACATCCTGATGAAATAACATACTCCCCACACACATGGTTATGGTTATTTTTTACTTTTTACTATGGTTTTGGTGTGTATTGGCTGGTTATGACATTTAAGTACATGGAACAGTAGACAGGGGAGATACACTCACCACAGTCTTCTCCAGCGCTCTGATGCCCTGTCTGGACTGGTAATGCTGCTCAAGCTTACATCTGGTGGAAGGGGAAGGATTATGAAACACTTAAGCGAACAATATTCACAATAATAGCTGCATGAGTAACAATAATAATGTATATCTTTATACATCTGGACTGGAGCAACTTATTATATAGTCTAATGGTATTTGTGAGTTATAGTATGTGAAGCACTTTATCAGTTCAAAAAAGAATTTGTCCCGCTGGCAGGGGCTGATCTAGTAAATCAAAAAAAAAAAAAAATGGATTATTTTCAAGAGGAACCATAGAATAGACAGGGTGTATCGCAGCCACCCCATAAATATAACTGCCCCCTGATGGTCACCCCAAACAACACTTCCTGCAGACACCGCTGCATGTAGGAGAAAATATATCAGTTAAAACTTAGAAAAGGAAAAGAGTAAAATAGAATTTCTTCAGTAAATATACTGCCGTTCCACTGGGCTAAATTTCGACATACAGCAAACACCAGGTTTTAAAATGAGTTTACATCAAGCCAATGAAAATTGCATTATGCAGAGCGCATTTAAGAGCTGCCTTCTGCTGTGCTGTGCACATCCTTACTTAAGATCTGCTAGATGTTTAGACTTCTCCTGCTCCTGGATCTTCAGACAAGCAAACTCAGCATGCAGGTGCTCCAGCTCCCGCTCTGACTCCAGATTCCATCTAAAAAGGTCCATGTTTTTTATTTAGTCTAGTTTATTAAAAAGACTTGCCAGGTTTCCTCATAGTTTTACTGTAAACTTGCCAGCCTGCATTGCTGTATTACATTATATATTCATATACAACACTGTATAGATGCAAAACCAAATATACTTTATGCAATAGGCACGGAGGATGAGAGGAACATTTAATTTAGCTTATAATTTACCTTGAGTTTCATTGTTTGGCAAGTACATCACAGAAAATTCAAAATAAACTCTAGATAATATTTTCCACAATCAATCAACAGAACACTGAGGGCACCAATTCTAGCTCTAATGGTATATCTAACATTAGAGGAGTTACTGACTCTTTGAGGTCACCAATGATCTTTTGTTTTTCATTGATGTCATCATGCAGATGTCCAAGCTGCATGTGGGGGGGCTCGTGATGAGAATCCATTTCCTGGCATTCGACCCCCTGAGAGAGGTCAGGAGAAACGGAAAAAAAGGACTCAAATAAAGAGAACAAGGAAAGAAAAACAAGTAGAAAGAGAGAGTGAGAGTAAGGTCAATCATGTAGCTTTGAATAGCGGCCATTGTCTCTTCCCAGCACACAGGACTACCTTGTCATTCTCTTTTCCCAGCAGTTTTCTACTTGTACCTTTGTGTAGGGTATCTGCAGAGGGAAAAAAATTGACAGGTTCATAAATCATAAAAATACAAAATTATTGCAAGGTGAGTCTGCACTGCAATACAAAATGCACTTCAATATGGTTAATAGGTATTTATGAGCACTAGTATGCAATAAGGCACTTACCTTCAGCCTGACGTTTTCTCATCTCTTCACTTAGAACTGTGTAGCTCTCCTCCATCTCCTTCTTTGTCAGCTCCACATTCTGCATGCACTCCGTCAGAGAGCAGATATTGGATTCATGCTAGAAAAACAGACTAGAAGTCTTGAGCAGTGCAGGCACATAGGACGTCAGCCTTAGATGCCTTTACTTACACGAACGACGTAAGAGACCTGCCAATAATCTAGCTTCACATATGTTTTTCAAGGGTTAGTCCCCTATAATCCAGCACATGACCCACAAATGGGTTTGGCATACAGTCACCAAATGTGTGCCAAGCCATCAAAGAAATTGTTTTAAGCTATTTATCTGGATAGTACAGAGGCGTAGCAAGGAATTCTGCCCCCCCGCCAGACGAAATGTTGCCTTGGCCTCACTCTGTACATTCTGCAGTCCAGTCCAGGGCCTGGGNNNCCCGCCCAAGCGACGGCCCTCGGGCAGTAAGGGTATATTTGCTCAGAAAAAAGTAGCAAGATTTATTCTTCTCTCCAAAAAAAAAAAAAGTTTCATGGCTAGAAGAAGACCACCCCAGTTCTCAAAGCTCCCCTAACGGCACCTCAGCCATTCCATGTTCATGTCCAGGTGTCCATTTACTTATGTCCCGGAATTGAGGACGTAAATCAATCTGAATGTATTTTGGTTATTATAAGGAAGAAGAAAAATGTGCTGTATAACATTAGATAGAATATCACACAGATTTAAATAAATCTCTATAGTGGCAGCACAATCAGCTTGCTTTGGTTCTTGCCACATGTCGCACATTTGGTGAAGAAATACATCTGCTGAAGTCCACCAAGTCTGCTTCTGATGTGTCTCGACAAAGAGTAATACAGTCAGACGTCACTCTATGGGTGGTAAGTTGACAGGTGACTTAATTAGTTAAATAACTTGATGAGTTATTAGCCAACTGTGGGATTCTAGTGGTTAGGTAAAAAAAACACGGAGGTGTATTGGTTACTGTAAATAATGGGGCAAATTCCGGAGAGGTTTCAAAGTGGCTCAGCTGACATACTTTGACAGACCTAGATTCATAGTTTTATGCCAACATGAAGATCATTTAGGCATCATTGTCTTTGGCTAAGACTTCGCACAGTCTCGGTCTGCTCCTGACCTGCGCGATCAGCCTCTGGCAGGACGACAGCTCGCAGCCCGTCTCCTCCATCTCGCGGTGGCACTCCTGCTGCAGAGTCTCCAGGCGACGGCACCTTTTCACCATGGATTTCACCTCCGCCCGGATCTTGTTCACGTAAATCCGTGCCACCGTGAATTCCTCCTCTAGCGCGCTGCTGATCTCCACAGGCTACAGTTAGGGCCAAAGCAAAGGACAAGGAATGGTCCTGCTTTTCCAGCCCAAGTGTCTGTGCGTTACCAGTGTCCTCCCATCTTTGAGGCTTAAAATAAAGGGGATCGCGCCTTTGCAATAGCTGCTAGAAGAAGCTACCATTGCATGTTAGCACTGCCTCCTATGTTAGCCTTTTTGCTAACACTTATAACACTTCACAGGGCACAAATAATACAGCATTATGCTATTATTTATGTATTAACTACAGACTAAGTCTTAGTTGCATACTGATCTCATGTTAATTCACCGTTAATAAATCGGATGCTTGTTTTATCTCAAGCAGCTACTATATTTTTAACTATATCACGTCATTCTGTAAACCCCTGTGAACTACTGAGGAACTACTGAAGGAACAAGTCACGAATAACACAAGTGAAATACTGATCTCATGTTTGTTCATCATTCATGAATCACGACACATTTTATCTCAAGTACAGACTACATTTGTTGATGATTTATTCATGGCTTGTCCTTCAGTAATAACTGAGTTATTACTAAGTATTTGTGCCCTATGAAATAAAGTGTCACTGCCTCTTCAAGACTGAGTTAAAAACTTACGTGTTCTCTGTGGCTTCTTGCTAAATAGTCTTATATGGCTGTTTTGTTTTTTGTGTGTGTGTGTTTGTTTTTTTTTTCTTGTAAAGCACTTTGGTGTCGTCTTTGTGTCTGGGAATCAGCTCTATAAGTAAAGTTTCAGTTGAGTTGGGTTGAGTTGCTTACCAGCCTGATCTGCCTGTTGCCCATGACAGCGCTGAACTCGCTCAGGTCCTGCATGAGGCTGTTGAGCACCTTGGCAATGTGCTTGCGCTGCTGCTTGCTCTCCCCTTGCATTCGGGACAGCTCTCCTTCCAGGGCCTGTAGATGGGCCTGCAGAGGGCACTCGTGTTGGTAGAGGGGGGGTTGGGAGGGGGGGGTGGGCACACAATAGTGCGTAGGGAGAGGAAGGAGGAATCCGACTGACCATTTTCTGCACGAGTTCTGTGGCCAGCAGCTGACTTTGCTGAGTCTGCTCCTCCACTTCCCGACTCTTCAGGTCATAATTAAGTGCCAGCTCCTCTAAAGCACACAGCACCTCCTTCACCTCCATCTTGGCGTGGTCGCTTTCTTCCTGCAGTCGCCTCAGATGAGCATGTACATCCTCGCTGGTCTCACGTGTGTATGCCAGGAGCTGGAAACGTGACGTGGAGAGAAGCCTGGCTTTAATGTCGGCTCAGGGACTAAGCAGATCATTAGTGCTGCTTGATGCTGGCACAAAAGCCGTCGGCGCGATGATTAATCCTGCTTGTGAGAGAGAGTGGATGAAATCGCCATGAAAAATGATCTACGCCTGCCAGGTAAACCTTTCTTGTTCCAAATGATGGCTCAGATTCACTTAAAACGTCTTAGGGAGGAAACTGGAATGTCCAGAATAAACCCACAGGAACACGAGGGGACATGCAGGCTGCACACAGACAGAGCTGGGGACTACAGTCCGGGAGCAATGACGTGACAATGCTGCAAACTGAGACGGAAAGATAATAATCAGGCAGATTCACAGTGTACTTCAAACGCAGAGTAACAGAGGCAGAAAGTCCTGCTGGGAGATGTTGACAGATCCTCACCTTGTTACGCTCCAAGATTTGTTTCCTCAGTTTTTCAGCCGTCTTACTCTGCTGGATAATTTCACTATCCTGAATAACATTTGTAGAACATTTACATTTGATTACTGATACTTACAAAATCAAAAACACTGCACTCAACAGTTAACAGTGACTTTGTTAGGGGTCAAGGGTCAAGTTTAATTTTGGATGGTGATTGTGCACATGTTTTGTAGAAGTGTTTTTTTTTGTGTTGGCCTCCACTGCTCACCTTGCTGTCCAACTGCTTGTGCAGCCTGCTAATCTCCTCCTCATATTTTAGACGCTCCTCAGAGTGACAAGTCACAGTGGAGGTGTTTCCAGCATCTGAGGGTTCCAGTTGCTCTGCCTTTGGAAGGTATTTCTCTTAAAAAGACAAGGCAGACGGTGATTAAAAAAAAATCTAGTGTCTGTTAGCCTTGGCTTTCGCGGCGGTTGTCCGTGTTTCAATGACAAAGACCTACCTATGCTGTTCAAATTTAACAACAAGACGAAACTGTTGGCTGGGTTTGATGTGCATTTCGTCATCTTACCATGGCGCATGCGGTTCAAATCAGCCTCCAACATCTGGATAGTTTCCTTCTGTGAATTGCTCTTATCTTTCTCCCTCTCAAATTTCTTCTTCCATTCCTCTGCTGTCAGCTCCAAATTCACAGATACCGTATTCTTAATGGTCTTTGCACTAAGTTCAGGAAGAGAACATCAGCTAGTACTGAAAGAAGGCTGGTATGTGTGTGGTGTCAGACATTTACAGTTTATGGTTGTACAGTAAGATCTTAATGGGTGTTGTTTTGATACCTGAATATATAAAATATTGACAGCTGTAATATAATTCATGTTCCACACCCCTATACTAATTTCCTCTTATTTGTAATCTTGAAATGAGAAAATACACCATAACTGATGCGGTTTTACTACCGTTGTCCAAACATAAGGGTAGACCTCGTCTCCGCATCATTAAAGCTGGAAGGGGAGCAGCAGATAAATATTGTGGTACGACAGTTTCCCCCCAGTGAATCCTGCAGGATCCGGGTCATCTTGCTGTCTCTGTATGGGACGTGTGCTTTCTACATGGAAAACAAGCAAGAATTTAGCGTACTCCAGTGAACACTCTGCGACTTGTATCCCAGCAGATAATAAAATTAACTAAAGCTGTGGAAAGGGGGCGCCAAACTCATTTCAGTTAATGAGCCACAATGGACCCAATCTAACCAAGTGAGCCAATTTACACTGTCATTCAAAAGTTTGGAGTCACTTAGAAATTTCCTTGCATTTGAAAAAAAGCAGTTTTTCGTTCATTAAAACAACATCAGATTGATCAGAAATACTGTGTAGACATAGTTCATGTATCATGGCTGGAAATGGCTGTTTTTTTAATGGAGTATCTACATAGGTGTACAGAGACCCATTATCAGCAACGATAAGTCACGTGTTCCAGTGGAATGTTGTGTTTGCTAATGCAAGTTTATCAGGGCCTGGAAGTTTCAATCATTTTAAAAGGTTAATTGATCATTAGAAAACTGTTTTGCAATTATGCATAGAACACATGAAAATTCTTGTGATGATTAATGGAGCAATAAAACCGGCCTTCTTTTGAACAGAGGAGTATCTGGAGCGTCAGCAACTGAGGATTCGATTACAAGCTCAAAATGGCCAGAAACAAATAACTTTCTTCTGAAACTCTTGTTCTGCGAAATTAAGGCTATTTCATGTGAGAAATTGCCAGGAAACTGAAGATCGATGCTGTGTACTACTCCCCACACACAAACTGGTTCTGGCCACAGCAGAAAGAGGAGCTTCATTAAATAGTACCCGCAAAAGACCAGTCTCGATGTCAACAGTGAAGATGCTGGCCTTCTAGGCAGAATTTCAAAGGAGAAGCTCAGAATGGCCAATGAAAAGAAAGACAGAGATGTGCACAGACACTGGACAGAGGAAGACAGGGAAAAAAGTGCTATGGTTAGAATCTAAGTTTGAGGTGAAGAACGTTTCTGAGATGGAGATCAAATGAAAAGACGCTGGAGGATTTCTTGATGACATCTGTCAAGCATGGAGGAGGCAATGTGATTGTCTGGGGCTGCTTTGCTGATGGTAAAACTCTGATGCTGATGGTAACTCCCTGATCCGTCCTTCGGCTACTGCACGCAACCTTGAGGTTACTATGGACAATCGTCTGTCCTTTTCCTCACATATTGCCAACCTTTCCCGTTCTTGTCGGTTTCTCCTGTTTAATGTCAGAAGGATACGTCCATTCCTTTCCGCAAAGGCTACCCAGATACTTGTTCAGTCCCTTGTCATCTCCCGTCTTGACTACTGCAACTCACTTCTAGCGGGTTTACCGCTCAGCGCCATTCGCCCCCTCCAACTGATTCAGAATGCAGCTGCTCGACTTGTGTTCAATCTTCCCAAGTTCTCCCACACCACTCCTTTGCTGCGCTCACTACACTGGCTTCCTATGGCTGCCCGCATCAGATTCAAAACACTGATGCTCGCATACAAAGCCAGAAATGATCTGACACCATCCTATCTAAAAGACCTCATCACACCCCGCACTGCACCACGATCTCTCCGATCCTCCAGCACTGCTCGACTGGTCCCACCTCCCCTCAAGGCACAAGGAAGACACATCTCTCGGCTCTTCTCTGTTCTGACACCAAGTTGGTGGAATGAACTTCCCCTTGATGTCCGAACAGCCGAGTCACTAAATGTCTTCAAAAAACGACTTAAGACTCACCTTTTCCAGAAATACCTGAATTAGCACTTCTGGTATTAAACTCTGAGCTCTTTTTTTAAAAAAAAAAAAAAAAAATTAATTAAAAAAGTACTTTCCCAACAGAGTATTAGATCGCGGGTATTCATAGCCTTCATTTTACTGAGCCAGTATCGATGAAAAATTCATAGCAGAGTCTTAAAGCACTTATGTGCTTAAGTCGCTTTGGCTAAGGGCGTCTGCCAAATGCTGTAAATGTAAATGTAAAAGTGAGAGATTTTTACAGAATAAAAGGGATCTCGAAGAAGGAAGGCTATTACTCCATTTTGCAACGCCATGCTATACCCTGTGGACGGCGCTCAATTGGAGCCAATTTCGTCCTACATCAGGACAACGACCCAAACACAGCTCCAAACTATACAAGAATTATTTAGGAGAGAAGCGTTCAGCTGGTGTTCTGTGTACAATGGAGCAGCCAGCACAGTCACCGGGTCTCAGCTCTACTGAGCTGCTATGGGAGCAGCTTGACCCAATGGTACGTAAGAAGTGTCCATCAAGCCAATCCAACTTGTGGGAGACGCTCCAGGAAGCACGGGGTGAAATCATCAGATTACCTCAACAAACTGACATCTAGAAAGCCCAAGATCTACAAGGCTGTAATTGCTGCAAATGGAGGATTCTTTTCAAAGTTTGAAGAACGCTATTATTTTACTACTAACTTCAAAAATGAGTATTTCTAACTTTGTCAGTGACTATTTCTTATTTATTTAGCTATATTTCTTATTCTAATTCATTTCATGTATGTTTTCAACATCTCAAGGAAATTTCTAAGTGACCCCAAATTTTTGAACAGCAATATATGTGTAGTAGAACCGGTCTCCCTAAAAGCTGCCCTCACAAACAATTATGGATTAATGGTGCTATTCAAATAGTGATCACTGGCAGAATTCACAATTAACAATATCTGATAACAAACTGTGACACTTCAAGTAAAGAGAACTTCGCCTGCCTGTAATTTCAGCTATAGCAGTGGTTCTCAACCTTTTTTTGCAGTGGGCCGCACTATGTCCAAGTTCAAGTCTCACGGGCCGCATATTAT
>JAODKF010000116.1:10352383-10362394 GCA_026779585.1 Mormyrus proboscirostris
CGCCCCCCCCCCCATGGAACACGGGGATCAGATGAGCGGGGCATGACAAGTAGTCTAGGCTAAATGGACTTTATCATCGCTCTCTCACATTTAACTCAAACTACCTTAAATCCAACAAGTTATCCGGCTAAGCAAGAAATCCTGCTTCATGGAACACTCCAGGATAATGTTTTAAGTCAACAGAGTACAATAAATTTCGCTCACCTTTGTAATGTACTTTGCCTGAAATCCTAAATCCATCCTGAGAAATCATTTGGGAGGCTGAAGGGCTGCTAAGTCATCACACATCACAGCTGACATTCATTTCTCCATAAACTGAGCACAAATCCTGAAATACAGGGGAGACGTGGCTTAGACAAATGGAAAACCTGTAGCTTAAGTCCCTTTCAAATCCTCAAATACCAACCTGTGACCCTCACATGTTTGCATCCTAGAAACCATCTGACAGCCTTTGAGATTTCAAAAGCTACAAAATGATGAATGCATAGTATAGTACATTTCTTCAATAAGGATGATTTCACACAGAGTCACTGTTTCTGAAATCAGAATTTCATTACTATGATATGTATTGTTTGATTGCTATGATGAATGATGTGGGCTCTTTGGATTTTGTACTGGTGTTGGATGCAGATAAAGGAAATGTATTTTTGTATAACTAGACACCTGAAGTAAATCTCTTTTGCTCACATAAAAAGAGAATTAAGCTGGGCTGGAACTCAAAAATCACACATATTTTTTTTCTATGTAATGGGTCTAAAAAAACAGAGATTGAGAGTTAACACATGTAAAACGCATTGGGTTTTTTGTCGGATAATTTCAACTCTTGCACGTAGAAAGATCAAAAAATGGAAGCTGACACCATAATATATTCTGCCCGCCAAAAAGGCCCTCCATCTCAATTAGCTATTGATATTGAAGCAGTGCGTTCTCTAGGACTAGAACTGGCATCATCCGTCTTGTATTGCAGTGGCAGCAGCAGGAAGAAAGCAGGCAATTGGCTGAGTTTTAATGTACTGTCTATTCTCACTGCTGATAAGCAGCTCTGCTGTCTCTAGAAGAGGCTCAGGAAGATTACAGCAAAGGCTGACTGCTTCCTTTTCAGATTTTAAGTTTAGGGACATTCTTCAACATAGGAATCAATTCCCGCTGTCCAGACTGGTCATTTTACACAGCTCAGCAGAGTTCATGCAAATGGAAATCAGGAGGGATGCATTAGCAGTCATGGATAAAACTAAATATATTGATTTTTATTTCTATGGTGTTGTGATAATTTCACTCAAAATCAAAATCAAGATATTTCTACTTTTGCGCATCTAGCAGTAAGAATAATAGAGAGTCTGCAAAAGTTGCAATGGCAAGACGACTGACTGTAATCTTCAGCTCTTTGAAGAACCGATGCTTTCTGGCAAACACTAGCCTCTCTAGTCCTTCTGTTGGAGATATCTGTAGTGTGTCCTTTGCCTTCATGCGAGTCAAAATGGCAGCTTGTGTGTATGTGTTAAGCATGCTTTATGAATCACTTTTACATTTGCCAATTTTAAAATTGTTTAAGTAGCCAAGCAATGCCAGACTGTTTGGAGAAAGAAAATAACAGAGGGGCAATAAAGGTAGACAAAGGGAAATGAGAGAAAAGCAGAAAAATGAAAGGAAAATGCTTATGGCTAAATGCAAGTCCCACTGCCCTCTAATATTGTGTCCTCAGTCCAATGTAAACATGCAGGCATCAACAAGGAGTCTTTTTGAAGAATAATTCTGTAATGGTTACATACGTACATAACATGAAATGGTCTGGTGCTCAGCTTATACTGCTTATTGAGCTGGACAGACCACAAAGAAAATGCACGCCCTCCCCGAGTGACCCATGCAGCCACCAGACACTACTTCCCCCAGCCCCCACTGCTGTCTGGCACACAGAACACCCACCCTAACCCTCCTGCAGCATTGCCAGCCCTCCACAAGCGAACGCTTGACTTCTCCTTCATTCTGGTTACCCCTGCCACTTACAACCGAAGCTGAACCTTCCGCCTTTATAATTCTGCGATTAAAGGTTTCAGCTGGTTGGGCTCCGTGAGATATGGGAGGTGCCACTTCTCCTCCCCAGCGGCTTTGATAGTGGAAGCTATGCAACAAACAAATGATTCAACTGGGAGCAGATTGCTGTGAAATTGTCCTCCATTATTTCTGGGATTTGCCCGGTGGGTAAAAATCCAGGTTCCACCATGGCACAGTGACTCTTCAATAGAGAGAAAGGGCTGTCATGTGGAGAAAATTGGAAGTGGACAACTAGACAGAGAAGAGGCCTTCAAGCCAGAAGCATCCAGTCTTGGAAATGGAATAGAGCTGATTGATCTGTGATTAGCCAGGGTACACACATCTCTCTTTTTATGTCCCACATTCCTTTCCATTGATCCTGCAGGATTTTGCAGCAGTCGTAACGCCATCCATCATTACACTGTGCATCATTACACTGCGACTGCTACACTGTGACCGCTGCACTGACCCAGACACTGATCACTGGTTACTGCTCTGGACGCCATCTGCCCACACCAATGATAACTTCTTTCACTGTGACATCCCTGTGCTACAGCACATTTATCTTTGATGTCCACTCCACATTGTCATGGCCTGCTCGTCCGATCCTCCTGTGTGCCACGCCCACCTCGTTACCTCGTGTTAATTCCCGATTGTAATCACCTGTTACCTGTTAAGTTCAGCCTGTCCTGTGTATATTAGTCCGCGTCTGAGTTCGTATCCCCAGATCCGTCATTGATGTGCGTCCTGGTGTGCACTGTTCGTCGTCCAATAAACCCGTGTACCCTGAACATTCACCTTCCTGCTTCGTCCCTCACCAAACCGTGACAGACATGCTGTGTCATTGGTCTTCCTCCTTACCACTGCATCTAAAACATCGTATATGTTTAGTAATGGTGAAAAAAGTGCAATAGTGAGTAATTTCTAAAAATGAAAATGAGAAAACACCTAAAAGACAAATTTTTGGTGAGAAAATCTGGCATTTGCACAAAATACTTCTGTTAAGGTTATTTTTACACCCACCCAGCTTCCCTCTGTTTGTTTGAGAGCTAGAGCACATCCCTGGCGGCACAGGGCACGTGACAGGCGTATACCCTGGATAGAGTGCATGCCTGGCGGCACAGGGCATGTGGTAGGCATATACCCCGGATAGAGCGCATGCCTGGCAGCACAGGGCACGTGGCAGGCATATACCCTGGATAGAGCGCATCCCTGCCGGCACAGGGCACGTGGCAGGCGTATACCCCGGAAAGAGCGCATGCCTGGCGGCACAGGGCATGTGGCAGGCGTATACCCCGGAAAGAGCGCATCCCTGGCGGCACAGGGCATGTGGCAGGCGTATACCCCGGATAGAGTGCATGCCTGGCGGCACAGGGCATGTGGTAGGCGTATACCCCGGATAGAGCGCATGCCTGGCAGCACAGGGCACGTGGCAGGCGTATACCCCGGATAGAGTGCATGCCTGGCGGCACAGGGCACGTGACAGGCGAATACCCCGGATAGAGCGCATCCCTGGCGGCACAGGGCACATGGCAGGCGTATACCCCGGAAAGAGTGCATGCCTGGCGGCACAGGGCACATGGCAGGCGTATACCCCGGAAAGAGCGCATGCCTGGCAGCACAGGGCACGTGGCAGGCGTATACCCCGGAAAGAGCGCATGCCTGGCGGCACAGGGCACGTGGCAGGCATATACCCCGGACAGGGTGCCTGCTCTCTGCAGGACACACAAAGGAATATGCATAGATTCCAACCCCAATCCAGTGTACCGACTTCACCACCATACCACCCAAATTACTTTTCCATATTTAAAAATTACAACTAATGGTGCCACAACAAATGTATTATTGTTTTTTCCAAGACAGCATAAAACTGCAGCTTCAGTTTTCTTATGCAGTACTGCTTCAGTGGATATGTACTCAAGTAGCAGCTTAAACTCCTCAAGATATTTGAACCTTCAGGCCATTTTTAAGAAATATTACTGTATCTTTCACTATATTTATAAATTTATATATTGTTTGACCATTATCCATGGGTCATTGGTGATGCATGCAACATATATGTGTGTACAGCTTAAATGTTACTATGATGCACGATAGGCAAGGAAATTAATTTTTTTCTTTCTTTTTCTAAATCTATGGAAGAATAACTAGAACAGAAGAATATATGACACTTAGGGAGGTCAAGCTTTCCCCATTTGACCAATGATCTCTGGCTAAGATACTGTTATTGTGAACTTTGTTCTGGGTGATGCCTTTTGCTCTATAGTTGTGGCCTAATGTTCAGTATGTAATAATACATACTGAGTGTTTGTTATTTAATGTTTCATTTTAGCACGATACTGTGCAATCAACGTCTCGTCATGGAGCTTAAAGCATTCCAAAATAAAAGTCACGCATTGCATTTCAGATGTCTGTCTGCTTATTTCAATACAGTGATTTAACTAGCAAAGGACACAGCTACTCTAAATGATAAGTAACTGTTCCATTACACTTGAAGCATAGTGAAAACTGAGGAACAGTATCCCAGATTAGCATCGGAAAAGTATCAGCATAACGAGATCCACTGACATGTTACTGATGATTGATTTCACCTTGTGGTATGAGAATAAATAAGTGGAATCCACAGTGACATGGAAATACTAGAACATGGAGCAGGCAAGTGGTCAAGCAGGACGAGGGAGGCATGGTTCTCATAGGAATGGCAGGGGACGAGCATTGCATCTGAGAGGTGGTCGTAGGCCCAGTCTGAGAGGTGTGGGACAAGGTAACGGACCAAGACAGCGGCAGCAACGGCATAGAGTATCCCATGAGACCAGAGCAATGGTTATAGACCTTGTCATAAACCATGGTATGACAATGAGTGAGGCAGCCTGAATGCTTCAACCAAACCTCAGAAAATCAACTGTGGACTCATCAGAGTCTTCCAGAATGAGAACCGGTCTTCAGCAAAGTGGAAGCCATAAGTTTGCTGCGAGTGTCAGGTTTCTTTATAAATTTGAACGCAAAAAGCATTCAAGGGGTTTTGTGACTAGAGTGACAAAAGACATCAAGGTTCTGTAACTAGTGAAAAGGTGATTGTAAAAAAACTATTTCCCCACACAGACAGTTTCGTTTTTCTGAGTGGAAATTCTGCAGAAAATGTTTGTTTACATTTTTACGTGTTTCGATGAAACAAGGCAGCATGGAGGCTCAGGTGGTGGCATTGACACCTCAGCCCTGCAGGGATAGGAACTGTGTGTGTGTGTGTGTGTGTGTGTGTGTGTGTGTGTATGTCATGAAATCTGTATGTGACTGAGATTGTTAGAAAGGGTAAAGTAACTAATTCGCCATTGTGTGAGCGCTCAGTGATAGACGGTCATCCCATCCAGAATGCACCCTAGCCTTGTGCCCTGTGCTGTCCTCCCTACAATCCTATACTGCATGTGCTGTTGGACAAAGGATGGTGGATTGCATTAACACACCACCATGTCTGGCAGACCATGCCTTGCTGAGCACCTCTCAGGACCCCTGTGTGTGCCAGTCAGCAACTTTCACTGCAGCCTGAGACGTTGGCAGCTTGTGGGAGCGGAAGGGCCAAGGAAAGAATATTGGAGAATAAGAAATTTTACAGTAATGTTTTAAACTAAAATGAAAACTATAACAGTCTTTTTGGTTTTAAATAAAATATTTAATCATGTGCTGTGTGCTTCTATGGTGATGGGCTATGTCCTTTTTTGTAGATACAATGGAGCAAACCAATGTTGCTGCTCTGAGCAAATCTATTTTATGTTGAAAAGAAAGGAAATTGTGAGTTTTAAAACTCCCATATGTCTGTGCTAGTTTATTATAAAAGTAATTCCCTGCAAATATTTTTGCCTTTCCTGTTTATCTGAAATTCTGACAAAATTGCATGGACACTAAGTTGTTGTTTTTTAATCAGCTTTTGAGCTGTGTTAGAATGTTCTCCTTTGTATGAGACTGAGCTTTCAAAATTTATATAATAAGCAATGGTTAATAGTATTGGGGCAACACATTTTTTTTTTCATTATGTATTTTTGACATCAATCCATACCTTTATAGAAATGACATATCAGAGCGTAACCCAGAGAGGACCAAAGTAATGTTGGAGAAAAGTGGCCCATTCAGTGTAGAATATTATTTTTCTTTCAACAATTTGGAAGAAAATGGTACTGGAGCTGAATTCTTTTGAATTTATTGTCAATGAGGAATATGCACGGTGTCTGTAAATAACCTCTGACAGACTGGCCTGCGGTGTGTCATACCTCAGCTACCATAGCTTGCTGATAAACAACCACAATGTTATTATTGCCTTCATGACCTGTGAATTGTTCTGCATTCTGTTTCAGTGCATCTCACACAGAAATTCCAGCTTTTTTTTCTTTTGCACCATGGAATTCATGGCTTTATGATGGATCAGAGTACAATTCATATGAAGTATGCATTCAGAGATACAAAGTCAGTCTTCATATTGTCACGCCCTGCCTCCCTGCCCCTCCTGTTTTCTCCCTGGCGTGACCCTAACAAGCCTGGCCTCTAATGTGCTTCTCTAACCTCTTGTTCCTGTCTTTGTTACTCACATGGGCTGCCTCTTGTTTGCTTCCTCAATTCTGTTGTATAAAAGTGCTCTCATTGAGATTGTTGCACCTGTTTGCTCGTGTCCGTCCCGTCTGCAGTTCTGTTCTGTTCTGTTTGATTTGATTCTTAATAAAAAAAAAAAAACCCTTTAGTTTTGTTCTGCTCCTGAGTCCTTTGTCCCTTTGCCACGTGACACATACAGTACAAAGTAGCGCCTGCATGCTAAAAGTGTTCACATTATGAATCAGATAAGTGATTCTTTCTTTCACCCATCTACCAAACAAGAAAAAAATGATTATTCTCAGGATCTAGCAAACAATTTACCTCAAAGTGACTTCAGAAAGGAGGAGTCGTTTCCAATGTGTGATGGGAAGGAATCGTCCCCTCATTCCACACTGGTCCTGGTCAGCAGGGGTTAATTAAATCAGAATCAGAGAGGAGGGGGAGCCCTGTCAGGTATGGAGAGGGGGGGTCCTAAATACGCCATATTAATGTATTAGTTATATCAATGTATGATCAGACTTAAAGACGCAGTCCATTTGTTGGTATGTAGTTACCACTTTGAAGCAATGCAAAACAGATAATGTGATGTAAAAGTTAGTTATTTGGTTCGGGTTTTGAACATATTGTATGGTTACATAGGACTTGATTTTTTCTTAAAAAACATGACATTAAAATGAAACTTAAAAATGAATCAAGTACTGTTCTTGCTTATTCTGTTTTTAATATTCTTAATGCCCTCATGAAAATACATCAAAATATCACTTAACAATGTGTTATTCGTGGATTGCATCCTTCACATCTTACCTCTCGCAGAGTCTAGCTACTACGCAAAGTTTTGGCAGCGGTATGGTAAGTGAAATAGGTGAAAATGCACAACCATGGCACAGAGCTACTAATAAAAATTAACATTAAAGTTAAACATGATTTTTAATGCAAAACTTTACTTTGAACGTTTGGAAAATTTCGGGACATGAAGACAAAGGATTTACGTTTAAGGAGGCGGAGTTCCTCTCCACCAGGTTCGGTCTATCTTTAAACCCTGCTAGTCAGTGACTCTTAAAATTATAATTTCATAAAGCTCTTCTGCTCCATGTATATTTTCACATGTACCCATCACTGCATTCAGATTGTTCATTTTCATTGGTCCATTCCCAAATTCTAAATAGATTCCTCAGGTCAGCCTAAATATTTTTAGGTTGGACAGTTGGTGAAACAAACACTGGCCGAAATAGTTTGAGGTTTCACATCCATGTAAGTGCGGCCTCATGGCAAATCTTCACTGATCGCACATTCCATCTGTAAGGGAAGAGTGTGAAGGTTGAATTAGCAGAACAATAGCACAGCTGTATATAAAATATTGTGATTCACACAAAAAAATTGGAGACATTTCAGAGCTCAAAAGAGGAGAAATTGTTGGTGAACATCTCACTGGCGCATCTGTGACCAGGGCAGCAAGTCTTTTTGATGTATGGAGAACCACGGTATCCAGGATTATGTCAGCACACCACATGTAGGACGGACCACATCCTACAAGAGTATTTGTGGACGCAAGAGGAAGCTGTCTGAATGGGATGTCCTGGCACTAACCCAGGCTGTATCCAAAAAATATAAAACTACAGCTGCCCAACTCACTGCAGAATTAAATGCTCAGTTCAACTCTCCTGTTTCCCCTGAAACTGTCCATCTGGAGCCTCCACAGGGTCAATAGTCATTGCTGTGCTGCTACAGCCAAAACTTTCGTGACTTGTAAGTTTTCCACTTACTCCTACAACTCACACACAGCCCACCATGCTGACCAGCTCGACTACTCACACAACACAGGGTGGGCGCACACACACGCACACACACACACACACACACACACACAAAGATGGGTAGTATTTAAATTAAATGTATTTAAAATACATATTTAATTACTTATGAGTATTTTGTCTTTTTTTTCCGGACAGAAAAAACACAAAATACTTTGATTTTATGTATTTGAAAATTTGAAATGCCTAATAAATTAAATAATTTAATTGTTCATTTTCTTTCATTTTAAGAACCTTCATCACCAGGCTTACAGACTTTTAAATATAGCTCATCACTGGTTGGGTGCAAGTAAATCATGTGACACATCCCGTTGGGCCCAGCCGGCTGATTGTGAACTTTGTTTTCCCATGACCAGTAACCAAGGAAAGCAAATCGTTTTAAAATATGTAGCAACATTTACTATCAGGTATTGTTTACTGAAAAATACAGCAATTTTTTTTAAGCATAAATCTCCAGTGTACAGGGTGCAGATGCCAGTACATCCTGGAATTTCTGCAGTCTAGGTGTTGCTGGCAGCTCTGGGTGATTCAAACACCAGCGATGCAGATCACTAGTTGTACAGCTAGGGTACGATGGATCAGTTGCAGCAGCCCGTCACCACGAGGATGGTGTTGGTGCTGCTCTTCGTGATCCTTAGCCAGACCTGGCTGAACACCTGTGCCTTGACGTTTCTCCCCTGGTCACTATGCAGCTCCTCTGAGGCCCCAAAGCACCAGAAAACCTTCTCAAGGAACTTTGTCACTGTGGTAGTGGGGCTCTGGTCAGGACAGCCTCCATGCCTTGTGCCACATTGTGAAGTATTCCATGGCCATGACTTTATAGCGATTCTCAGCCTTAGTGTGTGGGAAGGGGTCGAGGATTGCCAGCTAGGACCCTTCTGCCCTCGTGCACCTGCAGGCTGGTACACGATAAGCTGCTGGCGATCGATGTCCTGGTAGTTCCCACTCCACCGTCTGGCACTGCACAAGTGGCAGCCAAAATTTCAATGAGCTACTCCCAGTCTTTCACCCGGCTGCAGTGGTGACAGTCTGCGAGGGATGGGGAGCCGGCGGGACAGGGTCTCCTCAAACTGGAACCCTGCCAGCATCTCCAGCCAGTGGGCCAGCTTTTGTAATCCAGCAAGTCACTGATGCGTCGCAGCGGATCGCAGTCCTTTCCCACCACCGTTTTCAGCCATAGGTTGTCAACGCAAAAGTGCCAAGAACTGTCCTTCTTGCTCGTGTCACCTATGGGCTGTCGGATGGTTCGATGATCCCTGCTGCTGCCATCTCTCAGATCTGCTGTTGCTGCTTCACCAGGGAAGGCTGGCGTGGATGTAGACAGATAGACGTCGATATTTTGCTTCACCAGGAAAGTGGGCCAGCAGTCAGGGCCGTAGCCAGGATTTTTCAAATACTGAGGTCATTTTTTCAAATCCCCCCCCTCCACACACACACACAAATAAATACAAAAAAAATACCATGATTATTGAATGATATGTTTTTGAACTGGCAGTAGCCTATCTCATAGATGAATAAGGTAAGTGATTCTGTATCTTTAGAGCCTCCTGAATATGGGCAATCTAGGCTACTTCAATCACAACGAGGCCAT
>JAODKF010000116.1:10366256-10386396 GCA_026779585.1 Mormyrus proboscirostris
AGGGAGGGGGTCCCAGGGGGTCCCTTGGTAAACTTTGTAGAGGACCCCCTGCTGTGATAGACTCACAAAACCCAAACCCCTTCGCCGCTGATGATCAGGAACCTGCAGCTTATCCCAGAAAGTGCAGGGCACAGGGCAGGGTACACCTGCATGGTGTGCCAGTCCATCACAGTGCATACATACAATCACACATTAAGGGCTATTTAGAGACACTGATCCACTTATCCACATTTTTTCCCATGCACAGGGCTAAGGCTGGAATGGCATTAAATGTGTTATTCATTGATTTTCATGCAGTTACTAGTTCGTCTGTTTGTTTGTGTATTGGTTATCATCCTACTATTGTGCGTTTTTTCAATTGTGTTTAATTTCCTACTAGAGTCCTTGAGCGAGCTTGCAGAAAAAAATACACCTAAAGTAATTATATTCCTAATATCCGGAAATACGGTGTCGTTGGGTGCTGGGTGAATGACATGTAAGTGCTCCTTCTTTTGCAGCAGAGGGTGTGAATGATGAAAATTGGATCAGAACTCCACAGGAAGTGAAGGGACAGAAGCCCACAGGCTGTTGTAGTGTCCTGGAGGCTGATGTCGCCTGGTGACAGACTAGCACATCAACTTTCCGCGTATGTGATCCCAGATGGTTTTCAAACTACTAGACTAGACTTTTCCAGAATGAACTTGAGTACATAACATATATTGAACAGTAATCAGTTATTATTTTTAAGGGACTGTCCTGGAAAATGTAATGTTTCAATTTCAAGCAGAGTTTGAAAAAAGATTTTCAAATACTTGCAGTGTGAAAGTTTTGGATCACAAATTAGTGATACACTCACAGAAGTATACGCAGTAGCATGCTTTTAAAATGACTGCAGTTATACTTCCACAGGAATCATTTTGACATAAAAGGAACAGAAGTTATAGTGGCATTTCTATCAGAAGCATGGGGACATGGGGACACCTAAGTTATAGTGGCATTTCTATCAGAAGCATGGGGACATGGGGACACCTAATTGGAATCCTGCAGGTAAAAACCAAGTCGCAAGAATGACATGATAAAGTTTGGAGTGTTTAGGAAAAAGTTGGGGCTCTTATTCATGCTTATTATTCTCATAATTGTATTCCGTGGATGGGGAATGCATATGGTTTTTTGACTGGTCCGCCGAATCCACTACCCCTACTGCCTCTACTGCCACGGACACTTTCTCGTTAAGAAAATAACTCAAATAGCATTTGATGGAACTTTTTTTTTTAACTTTGCAGAGGCATTCTATAGGTGCACTTGATCTTGTTAGAGCAATAACTCACAAAGTATTTTAGGGATCTTTTTCAAACTTTGTAGTCATCCTTAATGGATGGAGATCTGGACCTCTCAAATTTTTAATCAAATCAATCCATAATTGAAGCAACAGCACTTAGTAGCAGCAAAAGAATAGATGACTGCAGATGACATTTGACTTTGTGAATGTGATAAACCTGAATAGTTAATACAAGACAGGATGGATCCATGCTTTCATGTTATTCTGACTTTACCATCTGGTTGTCACGGCAGAAATCAGAACTCATTTGACCTGATAACATTTCTCCAGTCTTCTATTGTTCAATATTGGCGTGCCGTGACCACTGTAGCCTTAGCTAACTGGAGTGGCACCCAGCGTGGTCTTCTGCTGCTTCAGAGTTTGATCTGTTGTGCATTCAGAGATGCTCTTCTGCATATCTTGGTTGTAACGAGTGGTTATTTGAGGTACTGTGGCCTTGAACCAATCTGGCCATTCTTCCCTGACATCTGCCATCAACAAGTCTTTTGCACTCAGTGAACCGCTGCTCACTGGATGCTTTTTTTCTTTTTCTGCTCATTCTCTGCAGACTCTCAACATGGTTGTGTGTGAAAATCCCAGTATAGCAGCAGTTTTTGAAATATTCCTTCCAGTCCATCTGGCACCATCAACCACACCATGTTCAAAGTCACTTAAATCACGTTTCTTGCTCTGGAATTTTATGTGGACATTAACTGAAGCTCCTGAGCAGTATCTGCATGATTTTGACATATGATTCCCTGATTAGATATTTGCTTAAAAGGGCAGTTGAACAGATGTACATAATAAAGTGGCCATTGAATGTAAATATTTAGAAAACAAATAATATAAATTACATTTTCATTTATGGACATTGAGACATTCACAACCAAATATGATTAACCATCTTAACCATAAAGATGTTGGCATGTAAGTAGAACGTGTAATAAATGCATAGGTGTGGTTTCAGAGTTACGTGTCACTACAACACACTAAAGCATATAAGTAAAAACACATTTGTTGGCACTCACATTTCCAGTTTATCCAGTAATTCTAGAAATTGTAGATGTTGGGGGCGTCGGAAGAGTGGGGATTAAATGGGCGGGGGGGTGACAGGGCTGTCCAGGGAATACATTGTTGTCATTTCGACAGCATCTTTAATCTCTACTTTAAACTTGAATGCCTGTAACAAAGAGACAAGGGGATCCAGATTTTCTTTAGCTTTTAAATATCATATAATTTCACGAGCCTGGCTACAGAATGGGAAAACTGCGTCTTTGCTGAGGCATTTCCCTGTTTGTCACGCCACATATTTTTACATTAAATCCGAAAATTGGTCTCTCTCCCCAAGCATTTACCCTCCTGGCAAGTGTTTCCATAGATACATTGTTAGCCTAAAGATGTGCATCTACTTCTGTGAGTATGTGTGTATGCTTGCATTTTATAGTATCTCAGTATGTGCATTTGCCAGCAGTTGTGTGTGGGTATGAATGCAAATGTGTAATCGTGAGTGCATATAAATGTATATGTGTGTGTTCATATGTTCATATTGCCCTTGGTTTAGAGTATTGTTGGAGTATTATTAGAGTATTATTGGGTGTGGAGTGTTGTGTGACAAAGATCAAGTATATAATAGCTTAAAGAGCGGGTTGCTTGGCATGCAAAGGGTTGGAATGGTCTTTGTTGTTTTAATATGACATTTGCAATGTATTTATTCAAGAACATAATGTACTTGTTCATTCAGCTTCCTTAACTGCTTTTCCACTACAGTGAGCCAGAGTCTATCCCATGCAAAGCAGGACATGAGGCAGGAAGCAAATGCTGGTTTATTGCTGGGCACATCCTCGCCACACTGGAAGCCATTTGGGGACTGCAGAATATGAACAGAAAGTGTGACACGGTTATGTCAAAAATAATTCTTGGAATGTCCTATACCGGCCTCACAGAAAGTGGTATGGGTGCATTTGGTAAGAATGCGAGAATACCTGATATATTCAACACCTCACACTTTTTTGCATTTCCCTTATAAGTGGATGTATGCTTAGAGTTTGCTTAAGGTCAAAACAGAGCCAAGTAACTCCAGCTGCTGCCTTCGCTCTAACTTTCTAAGTTCTGAGAGTGGAACTTTAGAAATATCAGTAGTGGGTGCTTTCCAATTTCCCAAAGGCAGCTACAGGAAAAGATTCACTGGAACTTTTTAAGATATAGAATTACAGAAGCATGAGAATATGGCGACATGTAAATGCACCTTCTCTAAGACACAAATCCAAGGAAAACGGAGAGCGCTAATGCGATGCCCTAAATTGAAATAGTTCAGGAAATAGTTCATTGTACACAAAGAAAGCCACAGAAACTCAGAAACTCTATAGAGAGATTCCAGATAATGGTAAAGATAATTATTCAGGCCCCTGCATTGACTAATGTCATGAAGGAGAAGAGAACAGAAAATGATTAACACTTTCTTTGTAGATTTTCAATTCCTGGTGCTTTCCTGGTTTCCTGGTGGTGGGTGGTTCAGTGAGTAGTTTCTGCCCTGTATCCTTATGATTGAGGGTTCAAACCCAGCACGTCTATGGATATTATTCTCCTCGTGTTATGTGGATCACACATTTTTATTTAGGTCAGATATGGGTCAATGGATGAACAGGCAGACTCTTGGCCTCTGTACAGCTTGTTACTGAAGACAATAGCTTTTCTCTGATATTTGTGATTTTTGGATTCTCTTTTTCACATTTCCTTTGATATGAAGTTCTGGTTGTGCAACAGCAAGTCGGGAAATGAAAAGAAATTGAATGAGTGAAGTGTGTAGAGAGCGGCGACAACAGAGAGTCTTCCATCACACACTTCTGCTTCTGGCTTTTATTTACATTCTGCCTAGCCACACAAAACAGATTGTTTAAATCTGAAAATCCATCACTGCCAGTTATGAAAGAGCAGTTGTGTTCAGCTGAATATCTGAGAGAGACGGTAGGAAAAATTTCCAGGGATCGCAGTCAGGGCGGCGGTGCATGTGACCTATCTTGCTGGTAGCTTGTGAGCCACTAAAACCTTTTCTGATACAAAGGGTCGAGTGGTGATACTGGGCATGACTGGGCATTGATCAAGGCGTCCTACACGATTAGTTTTAGTGGAATCACTTGTAAAAAAAACAGAAAAACTGAAAGGTATTAAGCTTACTTTATACTCAAGAGGAAAAGAAATGTAAAGATATGTATTTTACTAGTGCATATATGTGTTTTTATTAAATGTAAGAAGTACAGAGGCTGCAGCGTGAAGCATCTTATGCTTCAATGAATAGAGTGTATTAATTGAATGTATTCTCAGTCTGTCATAAATAATACTTGTACAGTCTTAAATATTATGTATAAAATAACCTGTTCGGAACATTGTCTGGGGAAAGGATAATGAGCTGCCCAAAATTACTTGGGGAAAAAAATGTTTCACTTTGCATGTTAAGAGAATTTTGCATTGTCCCAGTGAAGAGTTATGTAAATTTTAACATACTTTTAAAATTTTTGCATGGCTATTGCTCTGTGTACATTGATACAGGTATATCTACTGTTAAAAGGGATTAGGTCTCCATTTTGCTAACTAGCCAAAATTTTAGGTAAAATTTAGGAAATTTTCATCGCAGTTGCAGCCACCTATAATTTTCCATGTCATTCAGATGCATAATGTTAAGCTAAATATCTTTTAATGAAGAACAAAGAGAAGATTTTTGGTCATTAATATCTGTTTCATTTAAAAAAAAAAAAATCACATCTGGCTTTATAAATGTGACACAGCAAGTTGGTCAGCTGACCAGCATGTTACAGACACCATGTAGCACCCCAGTAGCCTTCAAATACAACAAGAAGAAGAGAGACATCAAATCTCAGCAGTCTGCCAAAGTAATGAACAAATCACACTTCAAACAACTATTCAGAGCAGGGGTTGGCAACCCTGATCCTGGAGTTTTGGCATTCAGCAGGTTTTCCATCCTACCTGGTCTTTGATGAACCAAACCTGGTCTTAGGCAGATAGTAACTCACCTGGTAGGATAGAAAACCTGCAGGATACTTGTGTTGTGTTTTAAATGGTGATCCTATTGACTGGTGTCAAGCACGTTCAGGTGGAATGCATTCAGTTATTTTTGCAGTAGATAAAAGCAGATTCATCAAGTTTGGAGAGCCAAATAAAATAAAGACATACGCTAATGAAGAAAAGACCTTATCTCGCACGTTTGTAAAATATGACAGACATGCATGCAGTTGTAAAGGTGATGTAGCTGCCTATTAATATAAAATTGAATCCCTTATGAAAAAATATTGCTCTTCAAATATATATTTAATGTTATTTTTTTAAGTATGACCTTTACAAAACTGACAAATCCGTTGACACTTATGTACATGGATACGTAAACGCTGTCACACGTTAACAGAATCGCCACATAAAACATAACACCAGCAGTCCAGGATCAGGTTTCAGTGAAATATCAGTGCTCACCAGATTTCATATTTATTTCACACAGGAACATGGCAGGTAAAGTTACAGTAACCATAGGATGAAGGGTTGTAAGAATAGGCCAATGGAAGTCTACATTATCTGAGGCGTGTGTGCTCTCCCCCTCCCTGCATGACTGCCCCCGCATCCAGAGACACCCCCTCATATACATACATTTCCACTTCTCCTACTCCACGCCCACTCTTTAAACAGATGGGCACTTCCTTCTCCCTACTAATTTGCCTGTGCTTTTGCACATGCTAAGTGTTGATAAGTCCTGGTCAGGGGGGAATGATTGTCAGTCGGATAACCCCGCGCCACTCCTCCGCCAGCCGTGACGGGCACACAGACTGGCACTCTCTGCCCCCTTTCTCTCCACTGCTGTAAATTTTAAAACCCCGGAATCGATTGAAAATTTATAACTGCATCTTGGCTTCCATGCTTCATGCAGCAGCAATTTTTTAGATGAATGATTATGATTAAGGAATTGCCTTTAGCGTCACTGTTCTTATTTAAGAAGAATAGAAAAGCTGTCATTATTTGAGTCATGGCTGGCTATGATGCATACCAAACAATTATCGTTTTCTTCAGCTCCTCTTGGAACCTGGTGTGAACTAAAGGGTACCATTGTGAAGTACAAATGCAGTGCAGAATAGGGAGGAATCGGATGCGGATTTACCAGAGGATCGTCAGACGGCACTGTTATTGTTCCCAGAGAGGGATGTGCTTTATGGTCATTAATGCTTAAAGCAGTCTCTCAGTGGCCAGTTTGTTAGGTATACCTAGCATATACTGGGTAGGACACATCAACCGTAGACGAAGTGGACATTCTGAGATGCCAAGTGGCATGATGCTGTTGTAATGATTTGCTATTTTTGTAATTGTGGCCTTTCTGTTTAGTATAATCAGCCTGAAAATTATCATCCGACCTCTCTAATTAACAGCGTTTTTTTTTTTCACCCTCAAAGCTGCCATTAACTGGAGGATTTTTTTTTTGGTTTGTTGCACCATTCCCTGTAAACTGCAGACACTGTTGTGTGTGAACATCCCCGGAAAGGTGGCTGGAACGACCTCATCTAGCACCAGCAAACATGTCACGTTCAAAGACACGTGCGTCGTACATCATAGCCGTTCTAATGCTTAACCAACCTGACGCAACTTCCTGTCTGTGTGCTGCATGCATTCAGTTGTAGCTGCATGATTTGCTTTGTTTGGAGGAGCAGGCTGTTCGCGTTAATCAGCAGATATACCTCACAAAGTGGCCACTGAGAATAGTTTGTACATGGTTTTGACCCAAACTTACAGCAACATTCTGTCTGGGAATGTAAGTCACCAGTCGTCTGTAGGCCATTCACACATTTTTGCCCTCTTTGGGAGCAACTGTGTTAATTAAGTTTGTTGAGTTGGTTCCCCTTTTGTGTTACCTATTTTCATCAGACAAATTTGGCAGCGCCAGTTGTGATGTCATAGCTGGATCTCCCGATACGCCATGTGTGTGTTCTCTGTGGTTATATTCCACTGGAAGCCAGCCAACAGGTGCAGAATGTGGGCTTGCTGAACACCTGCCTTACTTTTTATGATTAAGAAATGCCTGGTGACACCACACTAGGTACTTACATCAGATTTCTATCCAGAATGAGCCTAAACAGTGTGTAAATCACGTTTCCTTATTTACTGGAGCATTTAAAAGTAGCCTTTAAAATAATAATTCTTCTCATTCCTTGTTCATTATTTCCAGTTGTGCTGCTTCTCACAGACATTTGAAGAAAGTCTTTGTGGGTCACATGATAGAAAACCAGGCTGTAGGTATCTGAAATTAAATAAATGACTAGTATTAACTTGAATCGGGAACATCACCACTAGCTGAAAACACAAACACTGGTGATCCCAGACTGCATCACAGTTTTCTCCCTGGTTTCATTACAATCCCATAAAAGGCTTTAGTCATATCATTTTTGAGGAAGTCAGTTTCTACTCAGCCATGCATGCGTGAGGGTGTGTAAATTTATGCCACGCTGTACACTATGTGCTCTATGATTGCTAAATTTATGATGGATTGAGGAGGACATCTTTGATGGAAAACACTTCCAGAGCTGTATGAATAATCACCCTGACAGAAGATTAAGTTAATAGAGAAAAGTTACAGCCTGAATAGCCAGCAGTGCCCATCCATCAAACCGGAAACTTGTTGTGCTGCATGAGAACAGAATAAATTCAATCAATTACAGAATAGAAATATGACTAAAATACAATAAATTTGCTACAAAGAAAGATTGAAAGTGCTTTTGAAATCCCTTTCTGGGATCAAGAGAAAGAGCAAGAGCAATGAAATCAGAATTAGTAGCAATGTTTCAGGTGCAGGACAGGATGGAGAAATCAGCTGTTTGGACATGGATGTGTTGCAAATGCTTTTTGAAGTAACTTCATCTCTAAGCCTTGCTGTGTCTCTGCCCTCAGGTACAAAGCTGGGAAAAGCAGGGAGACTATGACTATATGTTAAAGGCCTCACACACTCCCATGGGAGCAGCTGAGTTCCATATAATCAACACCCCCTTGAAATCTAAACCCCTCAACTACAGCCTACCAAAACCATCTACCAGGGTGCAAAATCATTCCCTCCTTCATTACCAGACAAGCTACCCTTCAAAGCGCAAGCCCTCCCTGAAGCCAGCTCTCAAGAGCAAGAAAAACTTCAGCTGGGGCGAATTCTACGTCAACATTAAGACGGTAAAGTTCAGTCTGCTGGTTACAGGCAAAATTGTGGACCATGTCAATGGCACTTTCAGTATCTACTTCAGGCACAACTCTTCCAGCCTGGGAAACGTGTCAGTGAGTGTCGTGCCCCCATCCAAAGTTGTAGAGTTCGAGGGGTTTCAACCATATATGCAGCCAAGGCTCTTCCCACAGAGGAAGCACCAGTTGACCCCTGACCCCAAAGAAGCTAAAGCCCTCAATTGCCGGGTAGAGTACAAGACAACTGTCCAAGGTTACAAGGCTAAACCTTGTCTATATGACCCCTCGCAGCTTTGCTTTGTGGAGCACACACAGTCCAATGCGACCTGGCTGTGCGCCAAACCATTGAAGGTCATCTGCATCCATATCTCCTTCTTCAGTATCGATTACAGGCTGGTGCAAAAGGTCTGCCCAGACTACAACTTTCAAAACGGCCCCCCCTACTTCGGGTGAAGGCAGTCAGTACTGGTGTACTTTGCAGGCACCGCCGTCAAAATTTCATCTTCAGTGTGGAAACTGGCAAAGGATACATTAGACAGAATGCATAAAACACATCATCCAAACATTCTAATTTCAGGTATATTTATTAAAGGGTTCTGGATTAACAGGAGATGCATTTCTGTCTGAAGACAAAGTGTTTACCATTTAAGGTGATATGGAAGGCAGCCACACATTGCAGATGTGATATGCCACAGAAGCGAATGGGGCGTTTGCATATGTGGTTGAATAGCCATATCTAGGGTCCTTCTGTAATGACTTTACCCTCTTAAGGTGGCACGCAGAAGGCTTAGGCACCAGCTGACATATGTATGAAAAAACATGTGTGCAGCCACCTTAATTGGCACTTCCTGTAGGAAATGCCAATCATTCGTATTAAGCATATAATTTTAGACATTAGCACACAGAACCTTCCTGATTTAATGAAATGATTTAATGTTATTTAAAGATGTCTCCACTTAATCTAATACCTCACTTTAAATATCTTCACATTGTTAAGTCTTTAGTTCCATTATAAGAAGGACATTCTTTTGTAAAAATAAAAAATAAACATGTTGACTCCTAGACATGTAGACCAATGAAGAGCCTGGAATTAGTGTTTTGTGTTGCTGTACATTTTGTGTTATACCTGTGTAATATTGCAGAATCTGTTATATATATTATGTCACAGGAAGAAGCAGATTTAAAGAGAACTTTGTTCCAAGCAGAGTTGGAAAGTTGCGGTCTAGAAAGTACAAATCCAGACCACGATTTTGTTTCAACCAACCAGTTGAACATATTCACAATCACAGTTGAGTACTCAGCTGCTTAGCTGAAACAAAATTTTGGTCAGAAGTTGTATTTTCTGGACCTGAAATTTCCACCTCTGGTTCCAAGGTCCTGAGCATAGTACGCATCTCAGGAAAATTGGAACACCTTAATCTCTACACACCCACTAAACCTCGTCTTCTGCCTGCCAGCCTTTACCTCTATGATGGGTTAGCCTCCGTGTAGTCAGTGCTAACAGAACTCAAGCAGCCCGCTCATGTGGGTTTGACAAAGCTGCAGTACTAAGTGAGGTCAGATGATCAACAAAGGGTGCAAGATGCAAAGCAAAACCAGAAACCGGAGAACAATCCAAAAGATCCTGGAACAAATCAAATAAATTCAGAGAAAAGATCAAAATTCAGAAAGCCAGACAAAGACCACAGCACCAAGATGTTGGAAATAAGGATAAACAAATGTCAAAACTGAGCAAGGACAAAGGGAGCAGAACATGCTTAAGGACATTGGTTGCAGATGTGGGTGATGGTACAGTACATACAGTAAGGAGCATCTGGATGTGAGCGTGGCCCTGTGGATCAACCAATCCAGCGACAGCTAGACAGCAGGATTCTGGGTTGGATGTCACAATCAGAAAAGCACATTAATAATGGGATTATAACTGTTGCATGTACTTGAATCAATAATTGCGAAAATAACCTTAAAAGTGACGTATCTCAGTGCACTTAGAAAGCATACATTAAAAATACATGCATGTGTGTTCTCACTTGTAGGAATGGATGCACTGCTTGTTTTTCTCTGCTTCGTCTTTGCTGTGTTATAAAAATCTATGCTGCCTGTCTCTTCAAATGATCTGAGATATATATATAAATTAACAATGTTACCTTTTCCCCCAACACCCCCAACTCCTCCTATATGATTCCACTCATTAGTAGCAAAACAAGTCATTTGGCTGTTTCCAGTTCGGATTTTGTTCATCCATCCGCCCACTTTCTGCTTCCCTTTTCCAGCTGAGGATTATGGTGCTTATGTCCATCTGGTAGCTTATCCACTGAGGTGAACCGTTAATGAATAAGCAGATTACATTCGCCTTTTGCTCACTCACACTACTCACTATTATCTCACACAGTAACTGCAAACACAAATTTATATGCTAACATTCACATGATGAATGGAATCCTGCTTTGATTCCTGTAATAAATCTGAATAACAAAAAAAAATCAGAGCTATAAAGGAACCCAGGGAACCTCACTGGTGGCAGTGATGTCACTGTGTGCATTTCTCTGTGAATAATTATGGACACCAGGTGAGAAGTTCCTAATGAAGCGGCAGGAAGCCAGTGAGGTCAGAGGATGTGTATGACTTGGCCACCGGGGGAGCGGACGCTGAGGTAGGGACTAGTCAAGCTGATGAATTTGGGTTCTGATATTTTACAAGTAACCAATCCAGCTCAAACCGCTCCAAGACAGCAGACTTTAGTTTTGAGGTCACCAGTCTCCAGAGAATATCAGAGGCCTCGGAAGACAGTTCCCATCAGTGGCTAATGACCCATGCAGTTTAACTGCCCAAAGCAGCCAATCCTGGGCAGGCAGAGCTGCGCCCCTGGGGTTTGGTGTGCTGTGATGAAGACAGCGGTGCAGCAGAGCTGAATCTAAGACCTTCCATAAATCTGCTTCTGCCTCTGTTCATTCACTTCAACTTTGACCCCAGAGCCTAGTGGGAGGGGATATAGCCAAACTAAAGTGAAAGAAACACTCTGTTTTAAAAACAAACAAGCTTTCTCTCATAAGCTGTATCTTGTATGACCCTTCTCATTAAAATTATGTTGAAAGTACATGTATATGTAATATTGATGTAAAATGCAAACATCTTTGTAAATAGTAAAAAAACACATATTAGCCAAATCTTGAATAATTGCAGTATTCCGGGTATTAAAAGATACCTTATAATCTGCCTATTTTTCTGGAAAGTAAATGCCATTTTTGAACTTGTGTGCAATATTTCTCATTTGCTTTTGTTTGTCTGTGTGCTACTTGCTGTTTGAATTATTTTTGAAATAATCACAATCTTTCAAGCTGCTATTGCTTGGATTGGTTGAAACTGTAATTTGTATTAAATGTTATCATGATGAGTTCCTAAAATGTGGTATTTTCCTGAATATCGAGTGATATTCAGTCCTACCAGTGTGCAAGCTTGTATCAGCGCACAGTCAAACTCGCCCTTTGTATCACAGCTGAAGCCTTAGAATCCACTGTAATACTGCTTTAGGCCATTTGGTGGAGTAAAAGAACGTCCAGTTTTTCTGCACAAGACAATGGGGTACATTATCCCTGAGGAAAAAAATGAATTCTTTGGAATTCATATTCTTAGAATATCTTCACCTAAAATTTAATATCATTTTCAGGCATGCACAAAAAATAGTCTGAATAAATTACACACGAAATGGTCGTCGTTCTCTGTTTTGTACACAGTCAATTCCGTAATTCCCCATGGATGTGACAGGACCCAGCTTCTGGGCTTGCTACTTGGCCTTTGTCTGTGTGACAGTTCAGTGACATGTAGTTCTAGGGTGTAACCTGAAAACTTCAATAACGTAGCATTCCCTTTTAAATTGCCCTTAGCTGAGTTATAATTATGTGACTGTGGGATTTTCCTAAAAGGATGTTTACATGCTATATTGCTGAAATCAGCATAACTTCCGGTTTGTATTTGAACTCATGACCCTCCGAAAATTAGCAATAAACTCTTGCAGCATTATGAAGGATGTCCTTGTACTCTTGGAAGTCACAACTGAGAAAACAGTAACTACTCCCCACACCCAATCGGTGAACAGACTAAATCCAACTAAACGAAAAATTAGGCTAGTTGAGCAAATTGTGCTGACTGAATATAGAGTGTAAAATGGTGCAGTCAAGAATTTAAGAAGACTTTTAGCTGAATTGCATAGTGCATTGTGTAGTCATCAAAGCTCAACTCATGAGTGAAATACTTTACTTCAATTGGGTAACAAGTCTATTTATTCAAGTTCTTAAATTAGATGCGGACAGTATTTTATCGCCAGAAAAAGCAATTATTTTACTGAAATAGTAACCTTATAAAATGCTATGCATTTGTGAGTGCTGCATGCATGCATGTAGTGTGTACCTCATTTCCACAACAAGAAACTCAGCCCAGCTGTTTTCTGGCACATAGCTGACAGAAAAGCAAACATCTGTTTTTTTCCTTTCCCATGGTTCTCATACTGGCAGCTGACTAGTGCAGGGACTCTGGAGTCGAGCTCATGTCAGTGTCAAATATTTCTTGTGTACGCGAGGTTGTGTCTTCCCGTTGGCGCTGAATGTCTTTACATACTGCAGCTTGTGTTTTTTAAAGTTATGCTCTCATGCTGCCGATCGCAATGATTCCGTTATATTTATCAAATCGACAGCATTGCTCATGGTGAAATGTTCAGTTCAGTCGCAGTTCCAGTGAGACAGTGACCCTGATTTCAGAAGATTCTCTGCTAACCATTTTTAACAGCAATCGCAACAAAGCCCTATAGTTACATTTTGACTACTCATCCCCTTAGTCCCACCTAAAGAAGGGGAACAATGTGTGCCTGTTGCACTCTAGGGACCTGGTATGGATCAAATATTGCTCTGAAAGCTGGAACATAACACGCTATGCTAGATAGCATTATCACATGCAGGGCCACCAAATATCAGATAGTTCGTGTAAGTTGTGTCGTGTTGATTTTCCACACGGTGTGAATGTTGTGACGGCTTATATGATTAGTACAGGTGGCTCTGGATCATGTCATGGTTTTACTGTTGGTCAAGAGAAACACTGCAGATGCGACCATCTGTCCATTCAAGGCCTTATCCTGTGCAGAATCAGCATATTATCGCAAGACACTTGCTACGTGACCCGTGTGGCTTTACAGAGGAGCACCTGGTCTGGAAGATAAAAAAACATGGACTGTCTGGATCCTTATCATACCTCAGCAGCATTTAAGCAGCACAGCATCCTATACAGAGAATATATATGATGTTTGTTGTGGGATTTTACTCTATCATGTGTCTTTCCTCTTGCTTTTCATGAGTAATGAGCTGCAGTAGCCGCATCCATGAATGATACCCATTTATCTGAGTTTTCTGGTAGCAACGTGGACATTTTGGCACCTTGTGGTACGGAAAGCACGAGTCAAACGTGTGTATGAATACATATTTTATTCTGAAGGCAGGAGGTCTGTCACAGAGAAGTCAATTCCTCACAACGAGACGACAGTCTGCTTGTGAATTGTCCATATTAGCCAGGCTACTGAGACAGCTTTCCTGGGGTCTTTTCTAATGGAAAAATGCTGTCTGTGGGAATGAGAGCAATCATTAGCAGGAATGTCATGTATACCTGGGTATTACTCTCATAATAGCAGACAGTGTTTCAACAGAACTGATCAGCTTGCCCATCTTTGGACACGAGGATGCCAAAGAACAACTACAATATACAAGCAACTATATTCAACTACAGACAGACCAGCAAATTGCGGCGTGAGCTTCAGAAATCAGGGCCCTCCTTCTTCAGATTCTTGTAGTCGGTCTCAATTGCGACAAACTGTGAAGGAACACAATGTCTTGGTACAGAAATAAACCCAGAGTACGTTTATTTAAGGTTCTGGTAGGTTTCCTGTGTCAGTGTCTTTGTGATCACATAGATTACAGATTGTATCTTCCACTGTTCTTTTTCCCATTTTTTTCTTTAGAATTTTACTTACGCTCATTTAAAATCTCTGTAAGTGAGAATTTTTGTCATTTTTACTGTTGTTTTGATATTCCTAAAAAAATTTACAAACCATTGAAAAACATTAGATTTATTTGATAATTTTTAACAATTATTTTAAATAGATCTCCATTGAAAATAACTGCAGTTAAAAATAATTAAATAAAAAAGTTGAGTTCAATGTGATTTGATTATTGACGTCACTACCTGAACATGCCAGGTTTGGTAGTTGGTTGTTCAGATGTAAAGCACACAAGAAACAATTTTATACAAAATAGTTGATTTTTGTTAAATCAAAATTAAAAATAAGGATTCATTAAAAATTAGAGTATTATTTTAATGTATGAATGCCTCTTTAAGATACAACCTTATTTTCTAAACATGTTTCAATAGTCCAGAAAGGCCTATTTAATAAAAATTTGAGCTTGAAGCTACCTTATTTTTAGTAATTCACAACTTTGACTGAATAAAATCCTATGCTAGTGCTACCTGTATAGTGATTAATTTATAACTAAAATTCAAATGGCTGCCCTGCTGGTTTAGAAAGATGCGGCGTTTTCAGTCTTATACTGACCTTGTATTGGTAGGTAGGGCTGACCTGATTCCAGGGTTCTGGGTTGGACCTGTGGCACCAGCTGCCAGTTTGTGAGCCAGGAGGAAAAACAAAGAAAGCATGGTGAGAAGGCCATGGATCTTTGCAGGTCTCCTTCATTTATCACCAAATCTAGGACATTGGCACGCCACTCCATTGTACCACTAGCCTTGTCAGGGCCGTCAGAGCGGTATGGATATCCTGTGTACCAGGGCTCCCACCGCTATTCTACTAGGCCACAGATCACAGGTGGTTTGGGGGAAGACTTAGTTAACTGCCAAAAATAAACTAGATAAGCCACGCCTTTTTTTGCAACCTCTGGCATTTTCACGTTCTGGTCACATCTGAAGAAACTGGAGCCTGCAATAGTAATAATAAGCCGAATGAAAAAGCAAGACGCCCTGAGATTCTTGATGGCTGACCCACAAAAGGCATCAGACTGATTGCAAGCAGGCATTATGTTTCTATTGTGGAAACTTAAATAGCGCTGCATCTTTCACTGTGATCTGTTACAACCGCAGCTAGCGAACGAGCTACGCTGACGATATTTTCCTATTCGTCGTTTGTAATCCACTGCCCCCGGGGATTTTTTTTGTGTAGATTTTAAATGTGCCCTTTTGCGGTGATCAAGAGGTTGGGAACTCCTGGGGTACACAATAAATCACCAGTTCCTGCTGGAGTGTGTACAGCATGTTTGTGTGACGTTGCGTCAGTTTATCAGGATACTCCAGAAACCTCACCTAACATGGGGGCCCTTGGCAAGGCGGGCGAGATAGAGGGAGGCCCCGCCCATTCCCAATACCAAGAAGAAAAACTGGGGGATGAGCTGAAAAGAGAAAAGATAATGACTGTTACAATTATCATGCTCAGTGTGCATTGAAGAGTCCATATTAAATTACAGCCAAGAAACATGTATGTGCTTACATACCCATATTTATATGAGAACTGTTATCCTGATTTACACATACAATGACGCACACCTGTACACACACACACAGATGCTGTTATTCATGTGACACCTGCTCCTGCATGTGAGTATGATACCGGCGGCTCATAGTGAGTAAGAGCATGATGACAACATGAAACCTACAAGCTTTCTGTATCAACAGTGCACAATAGTTCAAGTGAGAGGATCGCCTGCAGTTTTACACAGAAATACATTTGAACAGACACCTCTGTATGTTGACAGGTCAAAACGAAATGAATTTTTGACAGAGAAATTTGAAAGCGAATTAAACATTATCCATTCTTAAACAAATATACTTCATGATGTTAGCCTATAAGAATTACGTTGTCACGATTTTATGCGTTAAGCATAAAACAGAGATCTTTTAAATTCAGTCTCATGCGATATGAGTTGTAGGTATGTTCATTCATTTTTATTCACTGTAAACATAATTTCATGATAATCACACACCACTGAGTGCAGCTCACTTCTCTGTCCTCATTGCTGATTAGACCTTGATTAAACAACGTGGTAAACAGGGCACCGCAAAAAACTGGTCGTCCAATTAAGATAACAGCGCTGTTCAAAGGCTGCGATATAAAGCACACCGAACCTATTTTAAATCTAGAATATTCAAAATAGATTCTCAATGCCAAATCCCAGAAACAGACACACACTTTAGCAAAGTTTTAAACCTTGACATATTTAAAGTTGTATTTATGGTTGTTATATTACTTAGACAGGAAATTAGAGGCCATGTTCAGGAACGAAATTAGATTAGATATTTGATGAGACTAGATGAAAACAGATCCGATTTAAATTGTTTATATATACATACTGTATATGTATGTATGTGTGTGTGTATGTGATTGAGACGAGGGACAATTGATCATGCATATAGGCCTATTTAACCACCTATTTTTAACTTCCATAGATGTGTTCTGTTCTCATTTGGCAGTCGTTTGCTGTTCAGGGTTAATGGTTTGCTGGCTATGATTTTGAGCGTGACTGTCGATGTTTGACCACCGTTCAATGTAATCCATGTATTAGTTCGTATCTGTAGATTCCTTACATTAAAATTCTTTAAAATATACGCATGTATTAAAACATAAGGATACATTAAGAAGCAACCAATTTACTCATTACAATTGAACGCTTTACTACTATATTCCTTCCCCAATGACGTAAACCCACTTTAAAAATCAAAACAATTGCTACAACCTTAACAAAACACATTAAACAGACTCATAATACAGAAAAAACGTCATTAGCAAAACTATAAATTGTATATGTTACTATAAACTGTTATTTAATAGGCTACTATTTACATTTTTTCTTCACTATGGATATAACAAGATATAAAATACGTCGTTTCGAATTATTTCCACTTTTTCAAACGCTTCACCATTGTTTGTCTAATATTTCTGGTCATTTATGGACAAAACACGAAATTAATTAAAATCTAATACGGTAAATTCAGGATTCACCACAGACAAACATTTAGTCCAATGGGAAAACATTAAAGAATTAAATAACCTTTTTTCTAGAAATAATTAACTTACAGCAGGGTGTTTTTTTAATTGCTGGAACATTATTCTAAGCATTTTCCGTGGTCTCTGTTTTCTTGCAGCTCTCTTTTCTTGCAGAACTCGACCTGTTGCGAGGCATTCCGGATTGGCATAGAGGGGGAGCTTGTTTTGACTCGGGAGGTGGGAGTTTTCTCCATAATTAAATCCGTCCTCTTGAGAGGAACTCAGTGTATACTGGATAATTTAAAAAAAAAAAAAAAACGTTTGTAAACAGAAAATATGTCTCTCGGACGAATTGGAAGCATTGGTAGACACAGGAAAGAAAAAATAAATGTGCTATTTAGTGATATATATTCTTAAAGTGTGGCGTTGTTTTAGAGATGTACACAGGGCTGCATATTTTACTCTTTTTTGTTTGTGTAAGACATCTTAAAATTAAAATAATCAGCCTAGCAAAGCGCTTGTTATTTCCCGGGACAGTTATGTTTACATACTGTTATACAAAGTTTAGGCTTCACTTGTAGCACATTGGACTGAATGTGAATATATATGAGCTGTTTTTATAAATTGTTCCTCTATACAGTGGCGAAGCCATTTGCTCCCAGTGATGTCAATAATAGAAGGCAGGGCTACAGAAATCATTTAAAAAAAGCTTTTTGTGCATATACGAGCAAGAAATCAATGATCAATGTCGACAGACCCCCCCTCCCTTAATGTTGTCCCGTTCCCCAGAGTCGAAGCTGCTTTTAGATGCAGGAAGTTAGTAAAAATAAATGTTATTGCACGTTCAGACGTTCAGAAAGTTCCGTTTTAAGTCAATTCTCAGTTTAAGCTGTAACTCTTTTTTGATAGCATCACCATTTTTTTTAGGTTTTCAAATGTGAATTAAAAAACATTCATTTATTTGATGTTCTACTTTATCTTTCACATTTCAACTGTAGGGACAATTGGGTACTGACTTACTCGTACCTAAGTCAATACGGTAGAAGTACGAACGTATGCCAGAAACCACAGACATGCACATAGGCTACAGTACAATATCCTCAACAGAACTGCAACTTAAAACCATGGGCGTCACCGCCATTAAATCTGAGGGGGACGTGCCCCCCCTCACATTTCATAATTATTCGTTTGGACCCCCCACCAACACCACCACCACCACCTTTAACATAAAATAAATAGTTCACCCAGTCACCCAGCGCTGTTTCCATTGCTTCGCGAAAGAATCCATTCCACTCGATCGATATGAGAATACACATACGGCATCTAATTCATTATCAGAATTCTGGGAGAGGGTCCCCCCACATTCAAAATGCTTCTGTCGCCCCTGCTTAACATATTAGATGGATGTTTTGTATTACTTATCCTACTTTTCTCAAAGTAAGCATCAAAAGTTTCCAGTATTAACATTGATTTTCTGCTTCTGAGTATTTTTCCTGGTAGCCTGTCCCTAGCTAACTGCCCACTGCCTTGTCACCTACTCCCTGTCCCAGATCTGTTCTCCAATTTCCCATCACTTCTCTCTCTGATTTCCAGCACCCTTCCTTTCTGCTTATTTGTCTGTTTCCTACTTCCAGAACCACCAGCCTGTCCAGCACTCTTCCCCTCTACGTTTTCCTTTGTTGCTTCTTCATCCCCCTGTCATTTCCTTCCTCTCGTCCCTCTGCTCTGTATTAATACTCAAAGAGTAAGCATAAATGTGTTTTTGCTTTGTGACATTATGCTTTTTAATGACATTCCTGTGGAAGAACAGTGTTTCATGCCCTATTTAACTGGGGCCCATGTTAGCAACACAAAAAAACAGTGTTTCCCAAGGCTGCTTTTTGGAATAATGTCACCCAGCCATTGGCCTTAATTAACTAGTAGCTGGAATGACGTACATGAGTGCATTCCAGGTCCACAAAAGAATTAATCCTGGTACAATAAAAATAATCTTGAGACGATTCCAAAAGAACTCTTTTTTGAGAGTATATGTTGTTGAAGGCTGGTGCCTGAAGCAGGCGCCTGAAGACATTTAGCCTGATGACAATTTTTATCAAGTCTGTGATACTCAAAAGTCTGCAAATCTAACAGACTTGCACTCACGTTTTTAAGATTTCCTTGTTAATTTGCATGAAAAGGAATCATTTTGATCGTATAAAATATATGTGCACATATAAATTCCCCAGTACATTTACACTACGGCAGTCACCAAACAATCCACAGCACAGGAAAAATTTATCCATTTGTTATTCATGAAAAACACATTTGAGAGGTCTTATTGAAATAAAACTCAGGTTCAGACATGAGTCCAGGTTCAACTACAAGCCCGATTTCTTGTTATGACATGTTATTATAAGAAGGAAGAACATTTACCACCTGTGCCTTGTAGAGCAGTGTTTCCCAACTCGGTCCTTGGGGACCCCAGACAGTCCACATTTTTGCTGCCTCCCAGCTCAGTGCCAGACGGTCCACGTTTTTGCTGCCTCCCAGCTCCCTGCCAGATGGTCCACGTTATTCCTCCCTCTCAACTCTCTTTCAGACAGTCCACGTTTTTGCTGCCTCCTAGC
>JAODKF010000116.1:10386496-10398761 GCA_026779585.1 Mormyrus proboscirostris
CGTTATTCCTCCCTCTCAACTCTCTTTCAGACAGTCCACGTTTTTGCTGCCTCCTAGCTCCCTGCCAGACAGTCCACATTTTTGCTGCCTCCCAGCTCAGTGCCAGACGGTCCACGTTTTTGCTCTCTCCCAACTCCCTGCCAGATGGTCCACGTTATTCCTCCCTCTCAACTCTCTTTCAGACAGTCCACGTTTTTGCTGCCTCCTAGCTCCCTACCAGACAGTCCACATTTTTGCTCTCTCCCAGCTCCCTGCCAGACAGTCCACGTTTTTGCTGCCTCCTAGCTCCCTACCAGACAGTCCACGTTTTTGCTCTCTCCCAGCTCCCTACCAGACAGTCCACGTTTTTGCTCCCTCCCAGCTCCCTGAAAGGAAAGACAGTCCATGTTTTTGCTCCCTCTCATCTCCATATCACACACCATGCATTGCTAAACTTGTTCCTTCCCACCCCTGTTTACAACACTGCCCTAGGCTAAGCGTGGTGACCTTTATGTGGGAGTGAGCAAAAGCCTGGACTGGTCCACGTTTTCCCAGTATTATAATTTTGCAAAATGTTCTGCATGACAACGTAATGTCATTTCCCTCATCTCTGCATACCCTGAGATAAAATTCCATAGGTGTCCCTGCATGAAGTAATACCCTTTGAACAATCTAGAGAATTCTTCAGATAGATACATGCCTACAGCCTATGGGAGGAAACCGGAGAACTTAGTGCTCTTCACACACAAAGGCAGGATTTAAACTCATATTGCTAGAGGCAGAAGGCGTCAGTGCTAAACCACTCAACCATCATGACACCTGCTACAGTGATTGGACTCAAGAGATCGAAAAGCAGGGTGAAGCGATGTTTAATCGGAAGGCTCAAATCGTAGTCGTTAACAAGCATGGTCAAAACCAGAGAAGCAGTGAAGCGACCAACTCCAAAGGGGAAATCCAAAGACACAAACACAGGTACAGGCAAAGGGTTGTTAGCGAAGAGGCAGTCAGCGATCCAAGAAGATAAAGACAAGAATCCAAGTAGCCAAAGACACAGGTCAGACACAGAGATCATGAATGCATAGGAAAGCGGTCAGTATGGTGCAGAAATTCAATACTTTGAACTGAGCTCTGTTCATTCTGAGCTTAAATAGTTCATCTCATGCGGATGCGGTACAACTGTTCAGTATTTGGATGAGGATGATTGTTGGAGGCGTGGCGGCTCAGGTGAATGTGGGCGTGTGAGGGGCTGATCAGCTATAGGCGTGACACCCATGGTAACTGTCAAGAACAAAATATAATCTGTTTATTTAACTTGACACTTCAGAAGCTTCAGGGCCGAGGTCACTTCTTGAGCGTGACTTGCACTCTTCACCTTCGGGGAACGAGTTCCAGAATTAAGACCGCAGGAGCAGTTGATGGATCCACCTGCAAGCATCGTGACAGTGCTCACTGACCTCTGCTCCTTCACACTGACAGCTATCTGGGGGGGGTGACGGTCAGTCCTTCAGTTCCAGCAAAAGACAGTGAGAAGAAAAAATGTACAGGATATTAATATCAAAATACTGTTTGCTTATTCATGGAGAACATTCAACAGTGAATAGCCAAGTCCTATTGTAGCCACCCTATTTATGGCATTACAATGAAGAAAGACTGATACCTTTGTCCACTCATGCAATAGATGTTGCAGTACTTTAAGAATGTCTGGAACATGAAATGTTTGGTAAAGGGTGACTGACCCTGTTATTATGGGTCACACTCAGGCGATTTTATTTGGTTGAGTCCTCTCCGATCTGAAAGAGCAGCACAGGAGTTTGCTGTGCTTTAACATACCTGAAAAGGTAGGTATGGCTTTTTACCACAGAGGTTATGTTTCTACAGTAAAACATACACAACACTTCCTGGTGCACTTCAGTGACATAGCTCCACTAAACACATCGTTTAAGGCTGCAGCCGTGATGACCTCTGTTCTTCCCTGTTTTAAGGTGTCAAATCAGACTCACCACAACCCAAATTTGAATTTATTTACCTGAATTTGAATGTGCTAACCTCAGCTTGAATTTCATTACCTGAATACCAGAACATTAATTTTAATATGTTTACCTGAACTTGAGTTAAAGAAAGCAAATTTTAAGTTATTTCCTTAACTCGAACTTCTGATGCTTGTGCTGTAATAAAAATTCAGGTCTTGAAAATTCAGATTCTACGATTTGGGTTGAGAAAATTCAGGTTTACAGAAAAATATCCAGGATACTCAGAAAGAGCAAACGAGTGCAGATCTAATCGAGCACAATCCTGGCCAATCACAAGACAGATCACCACTCACTTGATCACAATCCTGGCCAATCACAAGACAGATCACCACTCAATAGAGAGGGTGTATTTAGCTCAGCAGCGACATGTTTTATTTATTATAAACATATATGTAGCTTGATAGATATGTTTATTATTATCATATATAAAATACATTTAATATGTTCAGATTAAGTTCTGGTATTCGGGTAATGAAATTCAAGTAAATAAATTGAAATTTGGGTTTGGTGAGTCCGATTTGACACCGTAGATTTCCCTCCTAAGGTCTATATGCACAGCTTTCCTGTATAGCATCTTATGCACTTACACTTGAGGAACGCAGAATATCTCCTTCCTTTTATACTGTATAAACAGACATCCCGAGCTCCAGTTCCTTCTAGAGCACTATAAATGTCTTAAATCACTCACCACTGGCCACACCATCATTAGCAGACATTAGCAGAGGTGATAACTTTTACATTATTAGAGCTCTGTGACCCAACGAGAGACAGTAGGTCACTAAATTACATCATGGGACAAGGAGCTCTCAATCCTTTCTAAGAGACCATATGCACAGGTCAAGGTACAAAGTTACACAAATCCCAGCGAAAACATGGCTAAAAGCTTAACATAATGTATAGCTAAGGGAGGGAACAGCTTCTTCCATCTTCCAGGAATGTTCAGTCACTAGATATTATTTGCCCTAGCATAGATCAAATTTCTTTTCTTTTTCTTACCTGAAATACCTACCTACTAATCTTCCTGCTTTTCAAGCCAACTAGCTGTTCTCGTTCTACTTGCATCAGCGTATTGTTGCAAAAACACTCCCCCTTTATGTGTTTGGCTCAAGGACGGGGTGGCAAATTAAACTAGACACGAAAGCCTAATTTGATCTGAGCTAAAAGACCTCGTCCAGATGCCTGGTGTAAACACACCATTAGAGAACCTTTACCCTCATACCCTTTGTTGGTCTGCTGAATGAAATTTAGCTATAGAAGCAATGCATTCAGACTGATGCCTGCTCAGGCAGTATGACATACATGCAAGATACTGTGGTTCATGCGCATAAGGTTAGTAGAGACTATTCACATGCAATGATTACCTCATTTGAGTTACTGCTAGATAACGTCATCATTCATAAAATATCCACTGTGTGACTCTTGGGGGAGCAAATCCCGTACAGTACTTGTATATCACACATTCATGCAGGTTTTAAATCTAGTACGGGATGCAGGTGTTTTACACACAAGACGAATTAGGAATAATCTGCATGCACACAGCTTCTGTTCATGTTAAATGATTTCCAACAAATGGTAATGCACTTCACAAACTACCATTCTTTTACAACATCGAATGGCCAAATTAAAAACATATCGGGATTTGGAAAGCACTCATTACGGCCGTGTGCAAAAAGCATGAAGATGGATATACGCTATAATTCTAAGTAGTATATGCAGTGTAACCTTTTAGGCTGGTGGTATCTGAAATACGCTGTTTTATATAGCGTACTTCCGACATGATGTAGTAGATTGCATTCATCTTACACGGGTCATGAGATACTCCTCTGGAAGAAAACGTGACGACCAAAAGTACATCTCAGCAACCGAACATCGCCGACCTGATCTGCACCAAGCAGAAGACCTGAAGTAAACTCAGGGTGCAGCCATGACAGCCTTTCACAGTAGTGGGGCTTAATATTACGAAGGAGTTGAGCACAGTAGCGCATGGACCACGGCTGCCATTAAGGCCAGCTTTGAAAGAACAAGCGATTAACCATCATCTGTTTATTCTTAACTTGTAAATTAGTGTGTGCAAGCACCCCCCCCCGCTTTACAGTACATGGCTGCATATATTAACAAATGTTAATACAGAGAAAGTTTTACTTGTGTAAATCTGACCTACCGGACTTAAGGTAAAACAAATCACACACCATTTACGGATAACACAAAGCATGAAAGTACATAAAGCACGACAAGGCAGGCAGCTGCATCTTCGGTTCTCATGCCTTGTGTCATGACCCCATCTACTCTAACTAGCGCAGCGATTCACAGAAGTCTAAAGAATGAATTTCATTGACTAGGCCTTTGTTTTATTATAGGACCTACTATGGCTGACATTTCCTATGGAATCATGTTGCGCGTGTCATTTTTTTAATGCCTGTGTTTGCAACAAATGTCCAGGCTGGGTTAGGTTAGGCTACACTGAATGGGGAGGGGTGAGGGATTGAGATGTAAATTTCGATTTGTGCCCGGTGACTGAAGAACGGTCTATTTGCGTAAATCGAGGAGAGTCTGTAAACAAATTCTAATTCAACGGAAACCACTTGATCGATTGCCAGCATGTTTTAAATCGGCAAGTAAAAGGGTACAAACTGTTTTCCTTTATGGGAAGAATAGAAAATAAAATTCAAGCCTATTCATTTGGGGGAAATGAGAACACCTGGATTTCCAGTGCAGCCATGACTGGTCTTGTAGTCTCAGGATACTCAAAGTGCTTTGGCAAGACACAACCGGGCAGCTTGATGTGCCAACAACATTAATGGAATATTAATTAAACACCATTAACAGGAGACTCTAAAATGAAGCTTAACAACACTCTGGCTTTTCAGAGTCTGGAGTCTGGATCAAGCAATAATAAACCATAAAAAAAATCAAGTTGGAAAAACACACTGAATACACCAGTTAGCTGCAGCTTGTTAAGTAACTAGTAAGCTTGTTACAGTGATGTGTCGCATGTGTTTAAAGTAAATTCACGTCAACGGCATTTACAAACCCAGTTAAATAAAATTTAATAGGAATGTTGATACGTTTGGTATGTCAGATGTAAAATATGTTAATATTTTCGTCAATATAATTGTCGTCAATATCTAATATGGTCAATATATTAGACTTGCATAGGACTTCATCCATTTAAAAAAACAACACAGAAGTAGTTTGGGCTTTTTGATGACTCCATTTTATATTTACAAGGCTCATTATAAAAAGTCTAGAGAGTTCATTAATGACAAAGCAAGGACTCCGAGGCAGTAGAGGGCAGCACTTCTGAGAGCGAGACCAGACGTAAATCAGGACTGAGCAGGGGGAGGCTCTGTGGGGGCGTCACTGACAGCCGCGGCAGCTGCGGGGGTAGCGACAGGCTCGGCGACTCGCGGTACAGCTTTGGCTATTCTTATGGGCAGGAAGACATTGGAAGCACAGTGCTCACTGAGGTACTCTCCCCCCTTCTCCTCATAATCCTGCCGAGTGATCCAGCCTGAGCCCCCCAAGGGATTCTGCAGGGCCCATTCACGCGCTCCACACCAGGCGTCCAGGCTGGGGTTAGACGCCATATTCACCTGCGTGACAAACAAAAGGAAACAGGATGCTTGAAATGCAGGCTCTCACAGCCCCAGTGTCAGGATGCTGTAACTGCAAATCCGGCTTTGCACACCTGAAAGTGGGACTGGAAGGGCCTCATTGCTAGCAGCTCCCTCTCCACCCGCTCCTTCATGCCAGGATACAGCATGTTCCCTCCGGTGAGGAAAACATTGCGCACTAGCGCCTCCTGCTGTTCTAAACTGTACCTACAATAACAGTCACATAACACATTAACAGCTTGTGATAAAGTTCCACAAATGGATCGAAAATGTCCCAGCCTGGGAAGACGTGCTCACCTGTCCAAGACAAACTGCAGAGTCTCCACGAGGCCCATCTGCTCGTCCCCGATCAGCGACGGCTGGAAGACGACCTCGGGGACGCGCAGCCTCTCCGTGCCAACAAACATCTGGTGGTATTCTGCCATGTTGAAGGCGGGCTAGCGATGCGGACAGAGTCACACAGCAATCAGCAACGGCACAGGGGCACCACAGCAAACAGAATATTACAAAATCTTTAAGCCTCGTTTCACATAAACGGCATTAAAAAAAAACTAAATTTCATAGCAAACGTTTTCATGGGGTTCCACAGAACCTGTCAACCTGGAAGTTCTGCATATGTGGTGAGAGGTGTGTCACCTGCACCGTGACAGCTGGCTTCTCTCCTTCTGTGTTGTCTTCGCTGAAATCTGGGTCCATTTCAGCACTGTTTTCAGCCTCATCGAGAGGCTGCTCCAGCTCAGGGTTCTGGTAAAAGAGGGGATGGTCCTTCACACAGATCTGTGTTTGCTTCCAAACATCCCTCATCCAGAAATCAACATTTTCCACAGCAGCCTACAGTTCAGACTTGGTGATCCATCTGAAGCTAAGCAGGTTTGGGCCTGGCCAGTATGTGGATGGGAGACCAACTATGAAAGCAGGGTTGCTGCTGGAAGAGGTGTTGGTGCGGCCAACAGGAAAGCTTATCCTGTGGTCAGTGTGGATCGCAGTGCTGCAGTGCAGTGATGGGGACACTGTGCTGTAGAAATGGTGTCATCCTTCAGAAGAGACATAAGTCTGAGGTCCTGATCCTCTGAGGCTGTTCTAAACGAGGTGGGGGCTACACAGTGGTGGAGGTTAAAGTGACCCTCCCCACTTGCACTGTACAGTGTCTTGAAAAGCATTATATAATTTCATTTACTGACCCAGACTTAAGCGCAGGTCACTGCAAGCCCTACACTGCAAGCCCTACACCAAGCCCACCTCGCTCTGCAGAATCCGCTGCTTGCCATGCTCCACAGCCAGGCTCAGCTTGCAGATGTAGGACTGCAGCTCCTCCGCAGAGTCCATGTTCAGCTCCATGAGGCTCCTGTGGAACTGCTCCAGGAGGCCGTCATCCATGAGCTCCTAGGGATGCAGAACAGAGCCTAAGAGCACGACCACAACAGGCCCCTGCTTCAGCTGCTCCTCACTTCTCACTGCAGAAACCAAGACTAGACAGACACTTTACTGATCCCAGAGAAAACTGCAGGCGTCACAAGCAGCACAGAATTTAGGCCATAAGAAGCGCAGTATAAACAGATAAAAGCTACATTAAGTCCCCCCCCAGTCAGGGTTACAGTCTGTGGCACAGAGCTGGATGGGGACCAGTGTCATTGATTTTGGATGAACTGGGTCTCCAGTGCTGTCACTCTGACTTCACATACCCCACTGGGTCTCCAGTGCTGTCACTCTGACTTCACATACCCCATGTTGCACTGCTGGGTGCTCATGCAAAAAATGTACAGTAACAGTTTATGGCCTGGAAGCTGAAATCAGGAATGAGATTCGCCCTCAGGTAATGCTCGAGGAAACAGCCCTATACATCTTACCTGAAAATACAGCAGCACCATTAAAATTGTTTTCTCAAAAACATTTAAAATAAGTGACCTTCCTAAACAAGATTCGAATTCTTCTGAAATTATTAGTAGTCTTGCTCAGTCCATACAAGAGTACGCAAATAAACGTTCTAAGTAGAGTGCAGTAGTCACAATGAAGCAGGAAGTGTGTCATGAAATGCAGTTCACTGCAGGCGTCACGTTGAACTGAATGTGTCTCATGTGTGTCCGATGAATGCCCCTGCACTGGATGCTTGGCCTTGCCTGCACTGCCAGCAATTTGTCCAGCCTCTCCTGGTCCTGCTGCAGCTTCTCCTCCCGCCGGCGGGCGTTGATCTCCTGCAGCCGGCGCAGCTGCTGCACCCGCCTCTCCTGACGCTCCTCCGCACTCAGGGTGCCACCAAGCAGCTTGGCGGAGAAGGGCAGCTGCATGCGATGGACCTCATGCTCATAGAACTCTACGCTGCGCCATTTCTCCAGCTCTGCAGGCCACAGGAGAGGCTCAGCGTGTGCCAATTCAGCAACACCGAATAGACAGGGTGCCCGCATGCACCCCCTGGTGGATACATTAATACTCATAGTGCAGCTGGTATCAGGAAAATTAGTTTCACTTAGGCTTCCATTCAGTTTATTTTTGAAACTCTTTGTTCCGTGACATACTAACCATGCTGGTAGTCAAGGGCGACATAGCTGTGCTCATGCAGAAGTTCCTCCATTCGGCCAACGGTCACAGCCGCTGCATGCGCGGGATATTTCAGCTGCAGGAGGCGCTGCAGGTACGAGGCCGCGTGGCTGCCGGCAATGTTCACACGCTTGCAGTTTCCTGCATCAAGTCTGAATATACGGCAGAAGAGAAAAGCACTGTTAAAAATGACTTCTCAGAAAAAGCAGAATGCATCCTAGTACAAAAACACCTATCAAAAAGTTATAATTCACCCCAACGCATAATTTTTTCTCTTTCTCAATATTTTATTCACATCCTGGAGGACTCAGTGGACAGCATTGTGTCGTCACACCTCCAGGGCTGGGGGAGTTGAATCCTTCCTTCATGCTTGCATGTTCTCCCTGAGTCACACTGGATTCTTTCTGATGTCCAAAGACATCTTAGGCTAACAGGCATCTTTAAATTACCCGTATAGCGTATGCATGTGCCCCGTGATGGTCTGGCATCCTGCCTTACACCCTATGTCACCCAGGATACATCCCAGGGCCTCATGGGAGCCTGACCAGGATAAGGTTGATAGATGGATTTTAAAGACTTCCTTCTTGAATATTAAAAAAAGTCTTAAATTTCACAAGACAATTAAAACTTTGTGCAAAGAATGTAACAGTCAGAGTATAACTAAAGTTACTAGGTGTCATACCTGCCATTGATTACAGGCAAGATGTGAGAACAGTGGTATCCAGAGGAGATGACCACGCCTGTATTTGACGAAACCAGGCCACGCAGATTATTATTGTGGTAGAAGCTGTACAGACTGTCGACACCATAAGAAACCTCTGGCACCCCGTAACATTCAAAGAGTAACTCTGACATCATTTGCCGGCAGTAGAGCGGGTTGCAGGGTGCCTCCGTAAGTACGACGGGATGTTCCACTCTCCCCTGCATATGCGGAGAAAATCTGTTAGCACCTGTGTGCACAAATTAACGATCGTGTACGAAATAAACACCACAAAATATAAATAATTTTCCTTTCATTCATTCATGGCTGATGCAGTTAAACCGACAGCCTAAAGAATCTTTAAAAAGGAGTAAGTCAACTTAGAAGCAATAAATACAGGCAACTGATATGTACAGGAATGCTCATATTTGGCTACGAGCTTTATAGAACTTACAAATAGATCCAATAATAGGTTCAATAATAAAGCGTAGCATGCCTACTTACCGAGGTACCAATTCCCAGGTGCATAAAAATATAATCAAACATAAGCTCCTGGATTTCGAAGTTAACAACAACATTTCGATCGAACTGACTCTTCAAAAGCCAACGCAGCGGCTCGAGGTTGGAGATGTCGTTACCGATCTGAGTTTCACTCCGGGCTGCCCCACGGCTTCTTGCAGCGACAGACTTAAACTGCAGCCGCGGCGCGGAGAAGGAGTCCCCCGGGCAAGCCCAGCCGGCTCTTGTTTGGAAGGAGCCGTTGTCGATAACTATAGGAACTGGACATGGTTGTAAGCATTCTGAAGTTACTTCGTAAATTTGGTCAGCTACTGATCTATAATCTTTAAAAGTAAACACTTTACTCATAGTGGCAGGCTTCGCCATCGCTTTGAATGCGTGTAACTTCAAAATAAGTCCGTAGAAAATAAAGACGTAGGAAAAATCTGTTCCGACATACACGACCCAAATAAACTTTCAGTTCCACCATTTCCAATAGAGCCGCTATCTTCGTTATATCCTGCCACTTGTATTTTTTTCAGCTTATCATTCAATTTGACCGTAATATTGTTGGTCGTTGGAACATTTTCTCCAATTATTCTGCATTTTTATATTACTGTAACACGTGTTATGCATATTTCGTACCATCCATTTAATAGCTAGATAGAGTGTAAAACTGTGCATGCTGTATTCAATGTCATGACTGCTAGCTAGCTGGAGACATGGCAGGCACAGTGACAGGAGTCAGCGTTGTAATCTGATGGCAGGTCAGCCGCAGCACGTCTTTGAGCCGACAGCTGTGGGGTTGTTAACGATGAACTTCAGATTTGTCAGCAAGAGTTTTTTTTTTTTTTGACAACTTCAGCGATCTCCTCCTCTGAGTCTTCCAGTTCTACTTCCTCCGAGGATGGGGTGTCAGTGGAATTCAGGAGGTCCTAAAAATGTTGTATAATAAAATCTGAATAGTCTTGTTGTGCTTCCGGGATTGGCTCCGGACCCCCCGCGACCCATTAGGATTAAGCGGGTTGGAAAATGGATGGATGGATGGATAGTCTTGTTGTTGTTGCTGTTGTTTTTAAATATTGACAGAAGAAACTGCATGAATTCTGGTGTAGGGCCTACATGCATTTCTGTAGCCGTGTAATTATATAATAAACCTTCCTTATACAGTGCAGCTGTATTTTCCACCCAATCTATAGTCTGTTGGTGGGAGGGGCTCCCCAAACTTGTATAGTTTCATTGCTCTTATGTTTTTACTGGATGATGGCTGGTTTCATGCAGTACCTGGTAATACTGGTAATACCGGTAATATACCTCCAGCTTTTTTATCAGTGACCATTGAAACATGCATGATACACTTTCCTAGCACACCTCAGAAATATTTCCTCTTCCTCTTTTTAAGGTTACCTTCATCTGCTGTTCAATTTTGTTAAAACTCTACCAGGTTTTCTCACCTCTCCATGTGGGTTATTTGTGTATGACCATCGAGATAGGAAGTGCATACAAAAGGAGGCATTTGTGTGGGGTAATGAATGGCTCTGCAGATTAGCAGTCTGTGCATTAAAAAGAGCAAATGACCAGGCTTAACCAGTCCCCACACTGTCTCTTTTTTCAGTTACGTTGGCAATTTTGTCTTTTTATTCATTTTTTAATAGTAATTTAAAATGTTTTAATTTAAGTTATATTTCCACAACTGGTTCTGGCAATAGTTGTAGTTGTCATGAAAAAAAAAAAAACCCTGTACCATGCATTGATCACTAACTGCTATTTTGCTACTGCTAACAGCATTGTAAGGAACAGCGCTTGTGATACACATTTCACATAAGTAATGATATCTCAGCAACAACTCAAAAACCAAAGACCACATTTTCTAGAGATATTCATGACATTATGAGCTAGCTTTAGTTAAAAAATGATCAATTTTGAGACGTAGGTTTCTTTTGTTATTGAATTTTAAAAATATATTAATCAGTTATTACATAGTAGTTATTCACATGGGGATGGAATATTATTTATTCAATCTATATAGCTGGACAATAGCTTTAAAACAATATGAGGACCATTTCTGTGCAGCTTACATTAAGATAAATATAGCCAGTTAAAGTCATGGTAACCCCCCCAAAAAACGAAGTTAAAACTTTGTTCGATTAAATCTCCATCAATATTGATCCAAGACATGCCCAATTCCATTTTCATTAGTTACTCATGTGACCAAATAAGCATGCCAAGTTTTGTTAAAGTTCGTTACAATGAGGTCCGGAAGTGTGGATGATTTGACATGGAAAGACCCCTCTGACTCAATACTTTGATAGCATCTGATCAGGCAGGTCTGCATTTGCTCCAGCCTGAAGGAAACATAGTCATGATCTACACTTCATAAACAAGATCAATTCATATAGATTCATAAATATCCCACACATGCAGCGGCTGTGTTGAAATGTTGGCCTGGGGAGGTGAAGTATCTGCAGCACTCTGAAGAAACGCTGGTGGTATTCCAAGGAATCTACAACGGAAAAGATAAATATGAGATAATACTACATGCCACTATAAAGACTTACTCAATGTAAAGCAAGCTAGCTATTCTCTGCATTAGGACTCTTTTAAGAAGCTGATGTAAACTGTGTAGAGACTGACCTTGTAATCTTTAGAGAATGCAGACTAATTGCTGCTGTGCACATTGTGACAAAAAAATAAGTATGAATGAGCACCTGGTGTTGGCTTCCCAGCAAACATGCAGACATTGGCCCCATGTGGGCAGACTAAGGGCAACGTGTGCTAGGGCAACCCATTTAGATACCACAGTGGCCCCATGTGGGAGTTGCTAGTGGGGGGCCACATAAATATTACAGCAGTGGCCCACAGTGGGTTAATTGAAGGCAACCCGATTTCAGTAAAAAGTGAGGAGGTCC
>JAODKF010000116.1:10398861-10432841 GCA_026779585.1 Mormyrus proboscirostris
ATAGGGCCAATGTGGGCTGCCCACTTGGGGCCAATATTTCTGCCCACATTGGCCCAGTGCCAGTTTGTTTGCTGGGTTAGAAGTTTCTGTAACTGTTAGCTATTTTGTTAGCCTTTGATGTATGAATATGTACTTTATTAGTACTGCAGCTTATCACTATGTTGAAGGACAAATATATTATTAACCATCTAGCCAGACAATCTGCAACAAGCAGAAGCTGCCAAGGTTTGCTGCTGAAGGAAGGGGTTCGCCTGAGTTCACCAAAGTTCACGGCTGGGTATCTAAAAAACTGAGTGGAGATGGTCACGCCACCCTTATGTTCAGCTGAGGCACCAAACAGTAAAAGAGATGATTGACAAACATCATATAGGGGTGTGGATTAAGGGAAAAAACAACGATGGTGAATGGTTGAGGGGATGATGATGCTGGAGTGATGAGGTATTGTTACACAATCAGAAAATGTATAAAAATTTGTGCAAAACAGTTTTGGAAAACTTTAAGTGTCCGGCCTTGGTTGTGACTTCATTGTTGCAATAAAGACTGCATTTGGATCTACACCAGCGGCTTCTGACTTCTGATTTGGCGGGGAAGGAAAAACCACAACAAAAGCGGGTGGAAAAAACGGGCATTATATACTCAAGCTAACATCACCTAAATAGCCAAATCTGCGACGTACCCAAAAGGTTGTTTGTTAAAATAATAATCTAAATGATTACGTATTATTTCATGATATGGGGTATATATTGTTATGTGCATAATCGTTGGGAAGAAAAGGAGTCACGACTAGCAATTTTGCCGCGCGTTCGCTCCCTTCTCCAAGGCGGCGTTTATTTTTTATTTAAAAAAAAAAAAAGCATGCAGCAATAGCATCTTCAGCAAGTGAGAGTTAATGTAGAGTTTGCGTGACTTGGTTCCGAATGTATTGTTTAAACTTCAGGAAAAGCATGTTCGTGTCGCAGGTTCATAATCACCAAGAGCCACTTTATTCTGCATGCTCGTGTAATGCAAGCATGTCCTCAAGCACAATGTGCAAAAGCACAAGCACAAAAACCCCAACGACCCCCCATTCTCCGCCTGGGTTACATGTGTGTGGGGTTTGCATGCTCGCCCCATGTCGTCGTGGGGTTTCCTCTGGGTACTCCGGTTTCCCCCCACAGTCCAAAGACATGCGGAGGCCAATTGGAGTTACTAAACTGCCTGTAGGTGTGCATGTGTAAGTGAATGGTGTGTGATAGTGCCCTGAGACGGGCTGCCTCTCCCTCGTCCTGCGTTGTTCCCTGCCTTGTGCCTGTAGCTTCCGGGATAGGCTCCGGACCCCCTTTCAAACGGATTGGAAAATGGATGGATGGTTGATTGTAAAAGAACACGCAGAAGAATTATTTTCAGTCATATCTCCTGAGACAACACTAAGAAATATAAGTAAGGGGACGGAACTGAAAGTGTAAACGCTTCTGCCTTCAAAGAGTGCTGCCTTAAAAAAGTTAAATTAATTGCGGAACTTTAAATGAAAATGATAAAATGATTACTGTACGTGACAGAAGGGTGCCGAACACGAGCAAATTCAAAGAAGAAACTGTTTTTAGTTATATGCTCAAAAAAAACGGAACCCATATATATGCAAAATCAAGTGCACTAGTCGGTTCTTCCTTTTACACAGGATACAAAACGCCCACGTTTAGCTGATAGAAATTAAATTAACCGGAGTTAAGTTAAATATTCTACATTGGTTTGACATTCAAAATACAACAATTTATTATGCATTTCAACCATGTCAGTGGATGATGTCAAATCAACTGTGCAGCAGAGAAGAATATGCTTCAGGCTTGTAGTTTTTCTTACAATGAAAAATTACATGTTTATGCACATAAATCCCGCACCATGATATATATTTAAGTTAAATAAAAACTCATGCACGTCTTAACTGGCCATTAAATGCTTATAGCATGTATAGTTGTACGTCCCTCCTCAAAAGGTAGCTGTGATGTATTAAGCATGAAGGGGGGGGGGGGCAGGAAGCCGAATTTGGTAGCAATAGCAGAAGCAAGATTTAATCACAAAAATCATTTCAGTTCTGTTTGCGGAGACGGTACATCTTGAATTGAGTTCGAACAGAGGTAATCCTGCTGCCATTTCTTTTTCTTATATGCGTCATGGATTATTTACGAAATAAACCATGACATTAAATAGTTTATGGGATATAACGTATCTTGTACTTTAAAGTTGACAGTGAGCTATAAAAACAGTAGGTAACTTGATATGTATTACCCAATTCATTCAAATTAACTTTTGTGGTTTATTTGTGCAAATAAATTTTGCATTTAATCATTGAAATGGTATAGTATACGTATATTTCATCTTGCACTTGTTTCTGGTTAACCATTTGTTTAGTGTTGTAGTAACTAACTAAATAATTTGGCTACTTGTTTGTTACATATTATCTGCCACACTTGTATATGGTTTTGGTAAAGGCGTCTGCTCAATAAATACATATATAAATATGAACTATAATTGATGTTTTGACAAAAGTATGCAGACAGTCTTACATTTACAGTGTCTATAGTTTCTCTCGGAATTTCCCCATATTGTCACAAGACAAAGAATGAAACACGATTAATTGCAAAATTCCTTATGGTCAGTTCTTCTGCTTCCCCGTGAAACGGAGGCAGTGCGATTTTTTTGTTGGTCTTAAGATTTCGTCATTTTTTGGTACTGCTGACACTGCCCACTATAAAGTTTTAAATTAAAAACTTAAAAATTTCAGGAAGTGAAACCAAATCTTCATCAGACTAAGTTTCGTCTTTCTGGTCTTAAACGCAAGTTGTCTGTGAATTTCCCGTAAATACCCTTTCTTGTACTGCATTGTCTGACAATGCTGTTTTAAAAATATGCTGTTTTACAGGTGAATTTCCTGAACATGTTACCGTCTCTGCTTGTGCTTCTAACGCTGATGCCTCACGCTTTTGCTATCAATCCCGGCATTAAAGCTAGTCTCTCGGACAAGGGACTTAAATATGGTGAGTAAAGGCAAGACCATACGCATTCCCACTTGTTTTGAAGACATGTTTTTTGTAAATATAACGCGACATTTGCATAAATTGTCCGCAAGGAGCGCTCCTAGTCTTATGTGAAGATAAACGGTTGTATGCCCCGTTAAGCCTAACAGCTGTTGATTTGATTGTGTTGTAGGCCATCAGCTGAATAGTTTTAATTACCTGTGGAAGGGGAACATGTGCAGTCATCTCTGTGTGATTTGTGTGATTTTATTTTTTAGGGTCCCATGTGGGTGCTAGCTGGATGCTGGAGAAGACTGGCCAGATGCTCATCCCAGACGTTGCAGGGGGCATTGATATTGGAATTGGCACTGTAAACTATTGGCTAACCAGGTTCATACGCGAATACACTTTTTAGATATCTTGTAAAAGTGAATGAATTTATATAGCATTTTTCAACACACCCAAAACACTTTACTGGACCAATGGGGAGCCACTTCAACCACCACCACTGTGTAGCCCCCACCTTGATGATGCAGTGGCAGCCATTCTATGCCAGTACACTCACCACACAGTAGCTAAGGTGGTGAAGGGGCAGGAGAGAATTCACCAGTCAGATACAGGGGATGATTAGGAGGCCTGATTTGAAAGTGTCGCAGTGGGCAATTTTAGCCAGGACATCAGGACATCCTATGCCCAGAGATCTGTTATGACCTCAGAGAGTCAGGACTTTGGTTTTACATGGTGGCGTTAATAAATGAAGCTCTCCTCCAAAGCCCCACGTTCCCACTCTTTTAGTAAACACAGATTGTCTGGTTTGTTCTGGTTTGTTACTGCTGTTGACCAACCTAGAGTGCTGAATAGAACTTAGATACTCACTGGAAAACCGATTCTGCTGGTTTAGGCATAAAATATGTGTCAGTCCTTCATTGCTTGTCAACATCCACAGTCATCACAACTAGACTTTATCCTTCAACCATCTTTCTGTGGCACAGACTTCCTGAGCGGACAAGAAATTAAACTTTCCTGTTGTACCTAAAGCTGACTTTTCAATATTTTCTGCTTTTGCAGTATGAAGATAAGTCAGATTAACCTCCCAGAGCCTATAGTGGCTTTTACAGAGAAAGTAGGCATCAAAGTTGGCATGGAGAACCTCAACATCGCTGTGCATGGGAACTGGAACACAAAGTTCTCCTTTATGTGAGTCATTGTACCCATCACACTTTTTGTGACACACGAGGTCACAGTCTTAGGTGGCAGTAAATGATAAATGCAACCTGGTTCCCTCATGTTCTCTGTATTTCCTTGCAGAAAAGATGGCGGCACATTTGACTTGTATGTATTTAATGTGGGCTTGTCCACTGTAATCCAGCTTGGCAGTGATGGGCAAGGCCATCTGAGTGTAGCCAACACTCAGTGCAGCTCCAGTATTAATGGAATAGATATTTCCTTCCATGGTGGAGGCAGGTATGAGATCCAAGACATACTGCATTGTTCCTGAATGATCTGAAACATGCCATTGAAGGATGCTCAACTGGCAATCCTATCAAAGCAATTTGTAGCATGTTTATAGTGGCCATGTGTGTAACAGAAATTGCTGTCATTATCGGCATATAAAAATTTGTTATTTATGTTTAAGCTTTAAAAACACATTTAATTTTTAAATAGACAACTAAAGCAAATTATATAAATGAAGAATATTCCAGTAATATCTCAAAAACGTAAACCTTGCTAAGGATCAGAAAACGTAGGGGTGGATCAATCGATCTGATGTTTCCACTGTTGTACACTTACATGTATGCTGGACCTGGGTCTCAAGAGCTTTGTGCTCAATTTTTTGCCTTGAGCTTTGAAACATGTATGACACTGGGATTTAAATACTGGAATTTAACACTGGAATTTATTGTGCAGTATTGCTGTACCACTTAGCAAGCCTATTAACTCTCAATGATGTTATATTTTCCCTCAGTGTTATCTTCCAACCGTTTGTACATTTTTTCAAATCAAAAATACTGAATCAGATTGAAGAAAAGGTGAATATCTTTCATTTTCATTCTATTGTGTGTGTTAACTGTATTATATACGAAATTATGTACATTTACGCACATTCTTTCCATTTCCAGATTTGCCCAGGGATTGACAAGTATGTTAATGACCTGGAGAGTCAGCTGGAAAACATGCAAGGTTACTACTGCCAATCAAACACAAATAATCTGCATTCTGTGCGTTTGTCACATCGTGTGTGCGACCTTGTAATGTTTATCATTGTGCACCAGTATCTTTCCAGGTGAACAGGAACCTCAGCATAGAACTTCCTCTGGTTCTCCCACCCATTATTCAGAGCTCCGACCTGGAGGTGGATCTTAAGGTCTCCCTCTACAGACTCACTTTCACTGTTAAACTGAACTGAAACGAAACCCTTTGTGTTTAAAAAAAAAAAAAAAAATGTCAAATTGGTATGTTTAAACAGATGCAATATTTAAAGACAGAAACTGCTCATTTTTACATTGTTTTTTTACATGGAAAGTATGACCAGTACTGTTGTTCTGTTTTAACTTTTAACTGTTAAGTAGTAGTATTAGGTGAGAATTTAGCTGAGGTCAGGAATATGGCTAACAAAAAAATAGCTATAGGAATTCAACTAGCCCTAACTTTCCTTCCAGGGCGTGTTTTATGGTGTCACAAATCACACGGAACCCCCTTTTGCTGCTGGACCCTTCCAGCTGGTCCAGCAGTCTGACCTCATGCTAACGGTTGGCCTGTCTGAGTTCACCATCAACTCTGCCGCCTTCGCTTACTACGCCACAGGACTCCTGCAAGCCCTGATCACCGATGACATGGTATGCATGCAGAAACCCCAAAGAAGAGACACTTTTTATTGCGATTTTTGTTTTACCAGCATCGCACATAACAGTAAAACTGGATTTAATTCTGGATGACACATACAGCGCAAAGCATGATGAAGCGGCCTGTGATGTGTTCGTGCAGTTTAGTGCCAGCACGCCCTTGACTGCCATATTTTACCAATTCAGGTCCCCAAGGCTTCACCATTTCGCCTTAACACCACAAGCTTTGGCGCCTTGATACCTCAGGTGGGTACAGACAGATACGGCCAGTCATATGTCACTGGTGGTGCTGCATCCTGCACAAGTCACATTAATACCAGCCAAACTTGATGCATGTTTTTTTTTCTGTATATTTGTTAGTCGTCTTAGGGCACTGAGTGGTGGCTCTGCTGTACTGCTGCTATCCAGCTGAAATCGGGCATCAGCTATGTAAGAAAATGGAAATGACCTGTGTGTTCTCTAGCTCCCCAAGATGTTCCCGAACATGCTGATGCTGCTCCGTGTGTATGCCACCCAGACTCCCACCGTCTGCTTCCAGCCAGATACTGTAACTTTATATGTCTTCGGATCTACCAAAGCCTATGGAATCCAACCTAACGGCACCTATGTTCCATTCTTCCGGCTGGATATGGTAAGTTCTCTAAACTACAACCATACAGAGCTGAAAAAAAATTAGTCCAGGGAAGAGAATGAATACAGTCAGTGCGACTATATTCTGACCATGGAGGCAATCAAGAAGCCGACCCACCTTAAGTGAGCTCCTATTGCCTTTGATACAGGGAGTCACATAGAGGAATTTGCCCCACGGAAGCCAGTTTTCTAGTGTGTAATTTGTAATTACGAAACTCACTTTTGAACACACCTAGATACTGGAATTGAAGTCCATTGTTAACTTATTTGCAAAACCGAATTACATGTTTAACACTCCAGAAATTGCTGAATCTGTTATATGTAAACATGATAAAAGATCATTAAACAGGCACATTTACCGCCAACTGATGGAAGGATGTTAGGTTTTATAGCAAAAGGATGCGCTGCTTAGGCACACATATGCACTGGGTCCTTTACACAGCAGTGGGTGTCGCTCACTGGATCCCATCATCATTTCCTTTCATTGCCGTTTTGTACTGAAACTCTGCACATGCTTTAACCCGCAGAACGCAACCTTCAGCGGCAAGATCCTCATCTCGGATGAGAAGCTATCGGGATCCGCAGCATTAGATAAGTGAGTATTAGTTAATATTCCTTAAAATATTCTTTTGATGTTTTGCCATTATGCAGGTGACTGGTTATTGTCTATCAACAGCCTCACGTTGACTGTGGGAGCCAGTGAAATTGGGACATTTCAGGTATAAAATGACATCATTAATCTGTAATAAATATTTAGTTTTTAAAAGATGCTTATTAATGCATCACGGTCACGTAAGCAGGACACTTCCACATAGGGCTGCTTGGTTTTGTCGCATTTTTTGACTGCTTATGTATAGAGTCTTACATTTCTATCTGTCCCCACATTGTCCTTTTACTCAAGATTGAAAATGCTGATCGATTCTAGCTCAGAAACATTCTGAATCCACACTGCCAGAGTTAAATGTATTACATCACATGCAGTGGTTTAGCTCTAATTAGGCCAGTCTTAACAGATCGAGTCACTACAGAAGCTACTGCAGATTGGGATCAAGAGCTACCTGCTACCGCTGCTTAACAGTAAGTCTGTCCATGCGTTAGCAGGGAAAGTTGATATCAGTTTACAATCCAGCCAGAAAATTCTGCATCTTGCCCTACCACTGCTATACCCAGGCTTTTCCCCCCCTTCATCCTTACCAGATAAACTGAAAGATGGCATTCCCTTACCAACCATGCACAACGTCCAGTGGGTTAATTCCATGCTAAAAGTCAACAAGGTAAACGAAAGTCCTTTGCAGCAAAATATGACAGCAATCTAGGATCTATCTATCATTTTTAACTCATTTTAATGCCTTTTCCCCCTTCCTTTTGTTTCTCTCCCCCCCTCCCCAACAGGGATTTGTGGAAATTGCCACAGATACAAAAATTTCCCTGCAAGAAGCCAAAAGTTAAAGGGCTTATTTACAATTTATAACCAGCTAATTCTGTTACCATTTATATGATTTCATAAAAGCAACTGCTGAATAAGTCTAACTGCACTTATCACAAGAACCACAGAAGGCCACTCTAGTGGGGAAAAAAGAAGAGGCAGCACTAACAAATTTAACAAACTTTAATAATTTTATAAAAAAAAAATTCTACTAAATAAACATTTAAAATTAAATACAACAATGGGTATTGTCCTTGGTGGTTTTGAGCCCATCTACCTTTCCTCTCCCAGCATGATTGTACAAATGCTAACCAGTCATGACCATGATTAGGATATAGCTTAAATTGTAACCTTCCTCCATACATACAAGCCTCTAAGCAGCGTCGCCCTCAGCCGCTGCAGGTGTAGGCTTACGTTGTCGTGGGCGTTTCGTGGAATGTTCTAGCACCCAAGGGTGGGAAAGCACTTTCAAGATGGGCAGCCTGTGTAGGGGATTGTGTTTCAGCAGCTTGCCAATAAGGTCTCTGCTGCCAGTGCTGACATAATCTGGGTAGCTGAATTCCACCTGTTAAGGAACCCAGACAAGTGGGAGGAGTTAGTATCACACTGGACACGGGGGAGGTCACGGCGTTCTGCTAAAAAGTGATATCAGTGCCAGGAATCACATGCTATATCTGGCCATTTTCAGCGCTGAATTCTTACTCTAGAAATCTTGCGGTACGTCTCTTCATGACTCTTCGTTTCAAATGGAGGCTTTCCGACAAGAAACTCGTAGATGAGGACTCCTAAACTCCACAGGTCCACCTTCTCATCATGAGTTCGACCCTCGATCATTTCTGGAGGAAGGTAATCTAAAGTTCCACAAAGGGTTGACCTCCTAATGTGTACAGAAGGGAGAGAACACTTTTGGTGATGCACACTAAAGACAGAGAGAAGAGAAAAAAAAAAAAAAAGTATCAAGTGTCATGCATATCCAAAGTATTTATAATAAACTCTTTAAAACCTACCTAGAAGATGGAGTGTGTACAGACCAGCCAAAGTCAGCTATTTTAAGATCGCCATTAGCACCCAACAGGAGGTTTTCTGGCTTAATATCTCTATGGATAACATTTTTAGAATGACAGTACTGAAGAGCATCGGCAAGCTCTGCAATGTACTGTGGGAAAAGGTTTAGAATTAAGGACAGACAAAATTAGGTAAACCGAAAGCGAAAGACCATTACCGGACCATCTCACCGTAGCACTCTTCCGTTCATCAAAACGGCCACAGCGCTGCAGTTCACCATAAAGCTCACCCTTGGGAGCAAATTCCAAGATGAGGTAGACACGGGAGGAGTCGTGGAAATAGCCATACAAGCGCAGGATATTGGGGTGCCTGCAAAGGGTTCAGGGCTTTCAGAAAAGCCGCGCCCATCACCCTACGCATAATATGTCTAGTACACACTAGTGGCCAAAACTGGAAATACAATTTTTAGATAGCAGAACTTTAACCAGCTGTTGCTGCAGTTACTAATTTAATTGCCCAGCTGTATGATACAGATGCTCCGACTTAGGATAGGGTCACGTTCCAATAAACCCATCGGAAATTGAAGATATCGCAAGTGAAATATGAATTCATAGGACACACTCGGGCGTTTAGCAGATATAATGGGCTTGGGAAAAATTTGTAAACAAAAAAAATAAATAATAAAATAAGCCATGATGAAACACTGCACAAATCACTGCAGAGATCAGAAGCATGGCTGGGTGTGTGTCACACAGCAGCAGTGTAAAGTTTCGCACATCACTAGTCCAGGAACAGATAAAAATTCAAAGTTTGGTGTCTGACTGCATCCCTATCAAACCATGGTAAAAGTTAAAATATTATAAGACAAATATTGTAAAGCGAGGAACATCTGTATTTGTAAAATACATTGGATGATTAAGTTGCATAAAGTTCTGCGGTCTCTAAACTGGAAGTGTTTGCACAATTTTGGCCACTAGTGTAAGCAAATAAGGCACAATTAAATCAGCAAACCTGAGGTGAGACTGGATCTCGACTTCTCTCCTGAGCTGGTGCTCCACACCAGCTTTCTCCAACTGCTTTTTAAAGAGTACCTTCAAAGCCAGAATAAACTTGGACTCTCTCTCCCTGGCCAGGTAGACGTTTCCAAACTTTCCCTTTCCCAGTGGGCGACCAACATCAAAGTTCTCCAGGGTCCATCGCTTTCTGGTTAAGCAAAAACATTTACTGTAGATGCGAAACTAAACTGTAGTATATGAAGGTGGAATCACAAAGCCTGGGAGAAGCATCAAGATCAAAATACTTCTATGCTTGATATGCACAAAGTAAAGGTGGTCTACACAAAGCAGGAAGGCACCTTGCAGTGTCCAGTTACATAAGCACATCGTGCAGTTTCTGGACAGTGCTCATATAGACTTCAGACCTGTAGACTAAAACAGCTCTCAGGCTACAGAAATGTTGCACACATCTATATCTATGGACCATCACAAGCATCAGATTTGATCCTCTGCAGTTTGCATACCAGGATAACGGATGCCATCATTAGCACAGAACCACACCTACATCTGGACTCCAAGGGTACATATGATCCCATTTTTTTGAATTTCGGCTGCCATTCATTGCGAGTCAAGTGCATCTGGGGTAGGAGTCACCAACTTAAGTACATCTATGGTACAAGACTGATTAAAATACACACACGTTTAGAAGTATTAATTACTCCCTGAGTAAGTGAAGTCAAACAGTTGAAGGGAAACAAACTGCAATATGCCCTCCTACTGTAGGACAACTGCTACTAAAACCTAGTAAACAGAAACTGACAAAAAAAAAATGCATACTACTCTGTACAGGTTTGTTACTCCAACTTACTTTATGTCAGTGGACTCCACTGCTCCAGGTTTAACTGAAGAGGAAGCAAAATTAAGGTAAATCAATTCAAATACCATAAAGATTAAGTTTTATATAAAGAAAACAGCTGGGTCATTACAAAAATGGTCACTTTTCTATGTTGTTAGACCACAAAATACCAGAGCTACTGCTTACTATTCTCCTTTGATGGACCTGCTGCTTCAGCAGACTCAGTTTTACTGGTGACATGTGTACTTGCAGGCTGGGTTTGGGGCTGGAAGCACTGGGTGTTCTGGTCCAACTGGGTTTTTGGGTTTGTGTGATGGGACTGACTCACTGGCCTTTGAAGTCTCTGAGGTGCACTGAGCATAACGAGACCCTGCTGGGGATACGCAGGAACAGGCCGTTGAGGGTTCTGCATGACTGGGACTCTTTTAGGTGCATCATTAAGCTGAGGATGGGGAGATACGTGGCAAGCAAATGAAGCAAAACGGTTACCTTGGAATTTTGCACTATATGTAAAACATGATCAAGTTAATGCCCAGGTTCAGGGAACTGCTCAGTACAAATGCACGAGTATCATACAAAGTCATACATAATAGACAATGACAAACAAGCTGTATTAAATGTAGATTTTAAAAAGTTACCTTCCCATGTTCAGTTTTTTGCAACATCTTGGCTGGGACAGTAGCCATAACCCTAAAAGAAAGTATTTACTAGCAAACACTTATCCGAATAATGAAAGGATAGCAATTATTGTAGTGTTCTTTTAAAGCAACACTGTCATTAAACTTTTTTGCGCGTGTGCATGTACGTCTTACGTTGACCGACGCGTAGGTTTTATTTTCCCCCATAACAAAACCAAGACTTTAATTACACTGGTGTCTTGTGCTTCGACAGGGTCCATACATTCGCATGAAAATGTCAGAACACTATAGGATTTAAAGACAGATACCCTAAGCAATCAATTTCCTCCGCTATTTCAAACATTTTAAGTATACTGCAACCAACTTTCTGCTTCTCAGGTTTAAGCGTTCCACTGCTTTCATGGAATACTAGCTAGATTACGTTGTATTTCTGACAAATGACCCTACAAAACAGACGTTAATTGTACGAAGCCCATAAAACGTAAATGCACCGTTTTAACTAACCTTTCAAGCCGACGTTCTTCAAGGACCCGGTTGTTTAAACCTTCCCTCGTGAACGCAGCATGGCTCCCTTTAAACACGTCACGGCTTTCTGGTTGGCTAACTGGCTACTGATCACTTACTATTGGCTGGGAGGACGCATCCTGTTGCATGGCTATCCCATGATGCACTGCAAGAGGAATCTCATGAACCCGGGTTCAAGAAGTGAACATACTCGGGTTGTCCAAGTAATTTCTAACGGCAGAACGTACGACGGGATGAAGACGGGTTACAGGTTATTTTTTTTGGAATATACTACGAGAAACAGAGTTACAACAGCAAATATATATAATAATGAATAAAACAACACTGAAATTGGAAAAAATGTATATGTGTAAGATAATTAAACATAGGACAATGCATTTCTCATATATTCACTTTTTTATTTCATGTTCTAAGTTTAACATACAGTACACTTTGGAAAAAATTAAACTTCTGTCTATTGCCGAGATGTATTACCTGTCTCCTTACCCATATTTAAATACATGCAGGTCTATAGGACAGACAGTTCATAGTTACCACAGACTGAAGGTTAGTCATCTGTATTGAGCCACGGTGTTTCAGGCTGAAGATCCTCAGGTGTTTCTGCTATTTTGACGTGAACATATGGTATAATTATAGCATCTGTGGTAAGTCTTTCTGATCGGTGTCCATATATTAGGACAAGTCAAGTGTACAACTGTACGATTCCCCTTTGATCAGGTCCTTTCTTAAATACTTTTGTGTGGGAGGCATGTGGTTGGCGTTTTCATCACATCACTTGGCCTTTTTCTCACGGGTCATCTTGATCATGGTTTCAGGAGAGCGGTAGAGGAAGATGAGTTTGGAGAAGAGTTGCTCCTCCAGCTCCATCTCCCCAGTCTCACGCACCACGAAAATATCAGTGCACAGCTTCAGAACACGGTCCACACAGGGAAGCTCCTCGAACATTATGGACCGCGAGATTCCATTGAAGAACTCCCGTACAAACTTCCCGATAACCAGCACTACTGACATGTACAGTCCCACGATCCTGAGCATAAGGGGAAAGAAGATGCCTCAGGGTGAGAAGAGATTGCCCAATGGAGATAGAAAATGCGTGTGTGTGTGTGTGTGTGTGTGTGTGTGTGTGTGTGTGTGTGTGTGTACATAGTACGAATTGTGAGACATTGTGCTCTTTATCATCTTAATGATAAAGTACATAAAAATACTGATTCCTAATTTTGATAATAAAAGGCAGAGAGCTGACGTGTCCTTACCCATATCCAGCCAGAAACCCCAGACTGGGGGGACTCACTTTGTCATTGAAGATTACTATCTCGATGTCACTGCAGCTCGTCTCTGGTTGGTTTGCTTGGCACTCTTGTATAACCCACCACTGGGGTTCTGAGCTGTTGTTTGGCTGCTGAAGCTTGACAGATAGGGGGCGGAAGAGGGCCGTCGTCTGCAGGAGTTCTGGATTTTCCATATTCTCTGTATTCAGTTTTAAAGGCAGGGAAGATGTGATTAGAGCCTGCAAAAATGTGGGTGCTCATTTATTTAGTAACCTATCACAGGAATACCAGCCTAGATCGTTGTTGATCTGAATTGATGATGAATGATGAAAAAAAAGAACAAATAGTTGCATAAGGAACACATTCAAATAACATAAATGGATACACTAGCAGCGTTGCAAGATATGCCTTCAATATAGGTACAATGTCAGTGTCATAGCACAACACATTGCATATAAAAAGCTATGTGCAGTTTGGTCGCTTTATCACAAGCAGAAATGAGGGACACATATTAATACTAATATGCTTATTACCAGTTTCTAGCCGATGGGCCACCTTGGCTTCTGGCCCTGAGGCACCCCTGATGTATTTGGGCAGCAGTGATTGGATGATCCTGAGTGGATGCATCATAGTGAGATACAATCCCCAAAGAGGTCCAAATCACTTTCACGACAAGAACCGAATAAGAATGCTGGACAACAGAATGGAAATAGATGTGTTTTTATAGTGGTCATTCTCTCGCACAGGCTAAAGAGCATAAGCTGTACTCACACAGACTGAGAGCGGAACCCTCTAAGAACCTGCACAATTTCATCTATCATTTGCTTGTCTTGATACTTCACAGTCCTCTCCCCTGCTGTTATCGCATTCATTGCAATAGAGGCGTTCCTAGTGGGTTACGCACATGGACATATAAGAGGATTAGGGGCTGTTAGCCTGCAATGAATAAATCAAAGAACCAAGCCACTTCTCCTGTATAGGTTTTTCATAATGCTTATCTGTTTAAGCATAACATATGTCACATCAGTTTTACGTTGCTACCTAAAAAACCCTAATTTTTTCAGGACTTGCTATACAACATAAGCAGACATTATTAAGTTTGTCTGTGTGTGGGGGGGTGTGTGTGTGTGGGGGGGCGTGCACCTGAGGAGGGTCCAGCGGAGTGTGATGTACACATGGGAGGACTGGCCGAGCTCCCTAATCATGGCCTGGCGACTCGCTGGACTGATGCCCCACACCAGACTGGCATCACTCTTTATTTTTGCCACAACAATGTCCTCAGCAAGGTACTTCACGATGAACTGCATGGCAGCCTGAGGCCAAGGAGACGTCTGATTAGTGCACGGCCCCGCGCTGTAAAGGGAACTAACCAATATGGAATGAGTTAAAATACAAAATATAAGAATACATTTAAATATATGTCAATGCCATATTGGTACAGGGTAGCAATGGATGTTATCAAAGATGAGATGTTCTTCTTACAGGATGTGTGGCGTATTGGTTGGTTAGCTTGTGGTAGGCTGACTGAGAGAAGGGTACCAGGTTCTGTTCCTGGGCACTCATGGTAAACAGTGGCTAGTTAGGGAAGTCAAGAGAGAGAAATCAGTGTCCACAAAAGTAACCGTGGTCTGGCTCTCTTTAGCACACGCTCCGGAGAGCGCGCGTGTACCTCATATCCTGCAATGCTGAGCTGAAGCGTGACATCCAGGGGCTGGTTGGTCACTCCGGCTACAGACTTTGCCAAAGACATGAAAAGCAGCGGGAACCAAACAATGCAGATGAGGGCAAAGATGATGAAGCCACCCATGCCGTACTTCACGACTTTCTTTTTCTTTTGACCTGGGGGTTGGGGGTATTTCTGGAAAATAGGAGAACAAAGACACGCCACGGTGTGAAGCTTCATTAATTCTTGTCTGGTTTATGATTTTTACAGTATATCAATGCACACATTTGTACACTGTAACAGGCTAAAACTTCTATAGCGTTGTAAGTCACTGCTATGTCAGATACACTCCCATTTATTAGTGAATACCAGGGTTCCTGGAGAGCCAGAATCCAACACAGTTTACAGAATCCATCCATCCATTTTATGAAACAGCTTGTCCTATTCAGGGTTGTGGATGGTCCGGAGCCTCAGATCTCAGATGCTACGGGCGCCAGTTTACAGATTTCACTGCTGAAAAACTGCTTAATCAGCTATTTACAAGGTTTAGTCGATGTGCTTGAACAGGGAAATCTACAAACAAAATCTACAAAAAAGATTCCTGCTCTCCGGGACCAGAATTGGGCAATCCTGGTGCATACAAGTAAATTTGTGTAGTTAATGAAATTTCTACACTCTCATTAAATGTGTAAGAATGGAAAGCCAGGATTCTTCACTAAAATATCGCATATTGTATGCATATTGTACACTATGAAACGGGAATATTCGGTGCCAGCTGTTGTGTCCTATGGATTGCATTGTCCTAGCAGTAGTAATCCATTACCTTCTCAGACTCCCTCCAGCATTTCAGAATAAATATGTTAGCATATATATCTTCCACACAGATCCAGTTAGACAGGCTGAGGGTTGTGTCTGTCCAAACCCAGTCCATCACGGCTCGCAGCTCTGTCAGGAAGGGGATTAGCCGGAATCTGCAGGAAATAGGATGATAGGAATTCTCAAAACTGAAATATACAGCTCATAATTGGAAATTAATCAACTGCTTTGGAAAATCCCCAGCAATCCGCGGACCAGGAGTTTGGAACCCCTATTTTAGATCTAAAGCAGGGCTTCCTTTCCAAATCGGGGGTGGGTAAATCTATGAATTTTAAGTGTGACTTGTGAGAACAGAGGATGCATTAAATAAGTCCTGTAATGATGAACGGTGACCATTGTATAAAAAAGACTGTAATGCCTGTACAGTTTTCTGAGAAATCATAGGCAAGAGGTGAAGACCCATAATTCGAAAAGTTGGTGTAGCGACCTACCCCTGGAACAGGAAGAGGTTGATGTAGTTATAGTTCTTGGTCAGGAAATTCCCCAGGACACGGTTGGGATAGCCACATTTGATCTGGTAGGCTGACAGGCCAAAGTAAATGCATTTCACAAAGTACCACAGCTGGGCGACATGATTCCTGTTGAACCTCCTAAGAATGGGGGGGGGGGGGGGGAAGGCCAGCATCTTATATGTCTGTAGCAGCACAATAGCAAACAGTTTGTATTCCCCTGGCTCAGGGAAGAACACAGAGCCAGATATGTATTTGGCCAGAGTCTAACCTCTCTGTGACACCGGGCAGTATGAAAAACATCCAGAAGTGGATCCCAAACACCAGCACAACCTGAAAGACACATTTCCCCAACAGCGTCTTGCGAAGGTAAAGTGCACGGTCAACGACCATTGTGCCAAACTGGATGAGCAGCATGACGAGGAAGGCCTCAGGAACCTGGTCCTCCGAGAGGGACTCCGTGATGTCAGCAGCGGCTGTGTGTTTCTGCAGAGACAGATGTGACACACTGATGTGACACATTACTTTAACACACACCGCTTGCCTTACTTCTCAGCTCGTTGAGTAATGGCTATCAGTACTTACACCAAATGCCCAGTACCCGAAAATGATGACGATGAAGTTCACAACGTCTATCAAGAACATTAGAGCGTAGACATCACATACGGGGCTATATTCAGGGTGGATGATGTCATGGAAGAATTGTCTGATGGGCAGGTATACATGTAGGGCTCTGTGGATACAAATTGATAAAGACTCTTTAAATGTGACATGTTTGGTAAAATATATCCGCCTCGGCACTCTATAGAGGGACTCACGTCTCTATGACTACAGCTTTTGCCTCGAGCATCCTCTCCCTGATTTTCTGTTTGATTCTCTTCATCCTGGCCTGTGGTACTTTTGAGTGATGTCTACTCTTATTCAGGGGGTTCTTCTTTGATACCGTGTCACCTGAAAGAAAAACGTGGTCAGCACCAAGGTCAATGTGGCCAACAGTGTCACAGCTGTTTTCACTGGGAATCTGGCACACCATTATCATCCATGCTGCAACCCTTCCGTCGTCGAAAAAGAGCGCCTGCGGATGCCTGGACGGGCAAGAACAGGAGTCTCCCTTTCTCTCCGCTGCTGGCTCGATTCTTTTCTGTTTTGCGTTTCAGTTTCTTGAAGAAATCAGGCATTTCTACTTCTTTATTGTCCCAGAGGCCATGACACTGGGGAGAGGGAAATGAACGCATATTCATCTCCAGTGAGACCTACCATCCAAATCAATTAATGTCTCGTGTTTAGTCAACATTAGGCAATATGTGATTAGCAGCAAAAACCAGCAATATGCTAAATAATGTCATGGACCTGGTGAGGTGAGTTTAATTGGCATAATTGTGTAGGTAAAGCTTTTTGACCATGGATACCTTAAGTATTGATCTGTGAAAAAACAGAACCAGAAGTTGCAGAAGATCAAATAGCACATAGCCATCTTTCTTCTCCAGTCCAATAATGTTGGGCAGACAGAAGGGGCGTTCTGCGTTGATGCCACGGTAAGCAGATGTGGTCCAGGGAAAAAAGCCGAACTGAAAGAAATACTTAATGACCACAGTCAGCTGAAAGAAAAATGAGAATGAGAATGAGTAAGCAACCTCAAAGGAAAAACACTAGAAAGTAATGTTACACTTTGTGAGTGTTTATAGTTAAAATTTAATTTACTGTAGTGTTTCGTTCATTGGATTCAAATGTTTCCCAGTGACCCTCATGCATGGGGTTTTGATTTGTGACGAGTACCTCAGTGTAGATGATGGCCGTCATCCAGAAGCGCTTTGTGGGACGTGGCACGGATAGCATCGCCCACAAGAAGATCAGAATGGGCAGTACTAGTGTTAGCAGGGAAGCAGAGACCATGTGATTCAGAATAATTACAAAGTAGCACAACCACTCTGATTTGGACACCATGGTGTTGTAGAGGGCAAACATGAGCCGCAGGAGCCGTGGTAATGAGTGGTAGAAATTGTCAGATTCCTTAATCTCTTCAATATCAAATATCCTGCAACAAAATCGTTATGATATTAAGACAGATATTAAGATACCATGTGCGTATACAAACTTTGCTGACAATATCAAGGACTGATTTGGTGAATGTGTCAGAGAGAGTCACAAAACTAACTTGTTGAGAAGCAGCTCGCTAGCTGTGAGGTCCCTTGTCTCCTGGCTGAGAGGTCTGGGCTCTGGGATTTCTTCTGTCATAGCCAGTAATGTGCCATTTGCTAATTCATCTGAAGATATAGCCTTTGGAAATTCCTCATTTCCAGCATGTTCTTGGTCATAGATCTTGGATACTTCACTCTGGATATGTGGCTCTTTGTTCTGGTCCTTCCGTGCTTCACTATGTACTTCCGATTCTTCATTGAGATCCTCATGACTGTGGCTTCTGAGCACTGGAGTATGGAGCTCTTTACTATGAGACTTCAGGTGTCCTCTATGGACCTTCAGCTCTTCTCTTAGAACCTCAGGCTCTTCACTGTATTCCTGTAGCTCTTCACTATGGTCTTTCGTCTTTTCAGTTTGGACTTTTGCTCTTTGGGAGTGGTCCTTTAACATTTCAGTATAAATGTTTAACTCTTTATTTTCCATACTGTCCTGATAGGCATCCACTGGAATACTTAATCAAAAATAGGAAGAATACACAATAATGCTAATGCTAATAATAATGATGATAATAATAATAATAATAATAAGGTTTTAAAAATAACAGCTCCATAATATTCAACAAAATCTATAATATACGATATATAATATACGATAAGTCATAGCAGTGTAGACAACAGCAGCAGCAGCAGTAATAAGCTAGTATAGTGTACTACAGTATACTACGGTGAACAAAAACCAATGTATTACTCCACAGTACAGTGACTGATATGTGCATTATGTAGTTAATCCAGGATGAAATGGGTTTAGTTTTACCTGGGAACAGAGTCGTCAGCATCAAATGAGGACTCATCGACATTTGCAGATTTGACTAGCTTATGCCGAAGCTGCTTAACCAACGGCGCTGCTTCAGGGGTCTCGTCCAAGTCGATGGTGGCCTGGCGAGACCCAAGCAACGTCTCCTCAGTCATGCAGCTGAGGGGAATAAACTGCTGGGTCAGATTCCGCCAGGCAGCCCCACTCGTCCCACAGCCAGCCCCGGCTTTCTCCAGTGCTTCTCCAAATTTTTGGACCAAGTGCTACTTCAGGTCAAACCAAAACAGTCAAATACCACATCAAAAAAGAGGTATGAGGTAACAATGCTATCCACTGCACCGTGCCGCCATAACAGCTGAATCACAGTAACAAAATTACCACATTCTTCTCGAGTACCAACTGGGGAACTCCGAGTAACACTGGTGGTACCTGCACCACAGTTAGAGAACCCTCGTTTTAAACCCATTCATTTTGTCGTATGTCTGGGAGCAACACGAAAAACTGAAGCTGATGCACATGTCATGATTTCTGGAGTCTGATTGCTCCATGGATAATTCATTTACATTTCTTGAAGCTGTCTATAGTGCAGTACAGACTTCGGAATCTTAGGGTCATGAGTGAAGTCTCTCGCTTGTTGAAGAGGATCCATCGCAGGGTACAACAGTGTTAAGGACTGATCCCGCACCACAAGTCAAAGGTTTCAAAGGGAAACATATTATGCTATCGGTATCAGGGACATTTTTTGCAGATTACATGGAGATTAAGTTATAAATGTTTGCATTTTGTAACACTGACCTAGACAAGCTACTACCCAAGGAAATTTTGGAACTTGAGTTTTTTAACTTTGCGTAGCCGTGGAGTGAGGATGGCAGGCCAGGAGGTAAAGAGAGGTGAGGCTGCAGCCCTTCAGCCTCTGAGGACGCCTGCGTGCTCTGCCTGGACATCCAGCTCTGATAAAACTGCTTGACACTTTCATGAGACACTTCCTTCCCCTGGTAATGGAAGCAATAAAAATTCTGTTATAAATTTTCCTGCAGACCAAGGCCTGCAACACTAGCTAAATGGAAGAACAGCCTGTGAAAGTTCATGATGTGATTTCTGCATTAGGATATTTTAAAACGACCTAGTTTCATATGGATATATTTTTTCAAGAAGTTGTCAGTATGCATCGTTTGCTTGAATATAAATGAAACATCACCTTTTTCTGCTGCTGTCCCAGAATAGCCCTCTCAAAGTGAAGCACTCTGGAAATGTCTAAATTGTCTTTGCATAGAGAGTTCAGCCCATCAGCCAGATCGTCCAGGAGTGACAAAATAAACACCCAGAAAAACCTGACCGAGTCAATGAATCGTTGTAATAGTTTTTCTGGCAGGGTGGCAGAGACAAAAAAAAACAACATTCAGTCAGCAAGTTGACAATATTTTATAAAAGTATACAGTATATCGATTCTTTTCAGGGGAAATCACCTTCCTCTTCCTTCATGTCTTCCTCAGTACATGGATCGAGTTCATCCTCACTCGATTCTGTTTTCTCAATACCTTCGATTGACCAACACAAAATATTAAATCAATAGCCGGGACCGCCTAAGAGAGTAGCATCTACTCACAGTACGCATCTCCCACCTTGTCGTCTCTGTAGCTCTTGTGATCCTTTCCTCTCCTGCTTTTTCAGCCTAGACACCTCTGTTTTGTGTCCCTTCAAAGCAGCTTTAGAGCTGGTTGCCCATGCTTCATAAGCAAGCTGTGGCAAACAGACAGATTAATTTTCTTCTCCAGTAGAGGGCAGCATCTCATTCAGATTTTTTCTCCAGCAGCTATGCAATTTAATATTGAAAAAATGTTACGCCATTCTTGTCATTTGTCATACCTGAAATGCAGTTTTTTTTTTAGGGAGTGATTTCTTTTCTTCTTTCATCTGACACTCCTCCTCTTCCTCCTCACTATCAGACTCAAACAGGGTGTAGGTAGCAGTGTTTGCCACTGCAGGTAGTGAATTGGAATATTAGTACAAAACTGGATCCTTACTCATAATAGTGTTTCTTTGTCGCTGAGAAACACCCTCTTCTGTTTTCTCTCCGTTAAGGGGTATGCATGCTTAATTGTGTGACTGATTCATCTATTCTCTCTCTCCTTGAATGCCTCCTCTCGTTTCACCTCTCTTGTATTGTTGCACACTCGCCTACCGAGCCTCACACATTTGCATGACTATCACAGTGTTACTGTTTTTTTTGTCTTATTGTGTTTTTTTATATTTTGTATTTTTATATTTAGTATAATTTATTACATTCTGTGTATTTTGTGATATATATATATATATATATAGTATATTATATTTTCCCTATTTTATATAGCACCGGTGGTAAATCTGCCAGAACAAGCATTTCATTGCCTGTTGTACAAGTAAATGAAAATAAAAATGACACCTTATTGATCCCAGTTGGGAGATTCTCTTTTTGCCCACCCTATCCTGCTCTCCATGACACACAAGTCAGTCACCCATAGTGGCCCCCAAGGAGCTGGGGGGTTTAAGGGCCACACTCGAGGGCCCACAGACATGACTATTCTGCTGAGGCCAGGTTCAAACCAGTGACTTTCCCATCACTGAGTCACACGCTACCCCTGACTGCATGTGACAAATAAAAAACTTAATTAGCCCAGGGAAGACAATCAATGGGTAAGTGACAAGTAGCTATACAGTCTATAGCAGGCAGGCAGCCAGTGTGGCGTCGTCTGGGAATGTGGACGCCAGCAGGCTGCGCTGAAGACTAACCAGGGCGCTACTTACTGGAGGGATGGGAGACCCACGGCCTCCACCACTTCTCACCACCGCTTTTCTCCCCCTTTTCACTCTCTCCTGAAAAATACCGAGCCCATTAGACTAGAGGAGCAGAATGTTTTTCGCAGAATGAGTCTGAGAAATGAGCATTCAGAATGTTGGTCTTGGTGTAACGGAGTCTGTGGTTATGGGGTCTGGGGAGACACCGAGCCTTAACAAACATACAGTACAACATTAAAAGATCATTTGAAATAAATAGTTACCCATGTTCCGTGCCCCCTATGTCCCAGAGCTTAAGTAGTTAGTGGATGGATGGATGGATGGATGGATGGATGGATGAATGGATGCAGTTACCCTTTTGTTCTGCTCCCGTCTGCTCCGGGGTATCCTGCTCTTTCGGTTGGCTACTTTGCTTAGATTTAATCTTCTCCATCCTGCAGATGAAAGGGGTACTAGTGTGTATTGTTGAGTATGGGAAACAGAAGGAATGCTTTTCATGTATTTTATTATTATATTATAATAAAAATGTTTTATTTAGATTGTGACCTGACTTTGTAAACAGCAGTAGCTTTGGTCGAGACAGAACATGGGCTCTTACTGTTTCTTTAATGTCTCCACTGACTTTTTCTCAAGCTGAAGCCTGGCTGCTATTCTTTTCTTCACCTTGGCTTCAAACAGCTCAGCCCCCCTTTAGACAGGAGATAATCGCTTGATCTTTCCAGAATGGAACTTCTGCAGCGTTCCATTATTGGCAAGCACTCCGCGATGCATGCAAATTGCCTTCTAATAGAGGTCAATGTTTGGTACAAACCTCAGTGAATGTTTAAGTCAATATGACTTAAAATAGTTCAAATCGGGTAGATCTTAACATTGACTGGACATCAGCAGTGTGCTGGTATAGAGAGACTGGCTGCATTTTATCGAGAATCGATGAGAGGGGTTTCATGTTCGAAGAAAGGTTCACCTGGAGGCGAGGATTTTGGAGGCCTTAAGATCAGAGACCACATAGAGGAAGTAGTAGCTGAGGAACACTCGACGTTGGGCCAGTAGGAAGGTGAAACAAATGGCATCCCAGATAACTCCAGCCTCGCCCTCAGGTAATTCGCATATGCTGTTTGGCTGTGCTGCATTAAGACACTCAAAACATTGAGTTCCAGAATTTTAAATTGGTCAAATATCTGCATGTGGACCAAAGGGGACATGTAGCTCTTCTGCCTCATAATCAACTTTTCATCTGAATCCGAATTACTTAAAAAAGCCGCAAAACTAAAGTGTCTGTCACTGTGCCATTATTTATGAATGGCACAGGCATTCGTTAAGAGACATTATGGTATATATGACAGAAAAGACAGAGAACATTTCAGATATTGTCTGGCACTGGAGGTGCCAAACACTTACGGATATCATAGCCTTGTATGGTGCAGAACATGCTGAACGTCTGAATCAGCCAACAGCCATTCTGCAGCAGGCGGCCCAGGTAAACACAGGACCCCAGCTGTTAACACAGATGCAAAGAGACAGTTATCTATGCTACAGGATTGTCTGTGATTGTTAAAAAATCACTATTGGAATTGCAAAGCTAATACCTGTACTTAAATTTTCAAAGTATTTGTCACGATTACGGACAACGCTGTCCCCAAGTGTCGGGGACCAGAAGTTTATTTCGGAGCCGTAAGCAAACAAATCCAAAGCATCAAGCAGAGAGCAGGGTCTCAGACCCTGAAGGTTCATTCGCCGGGGGACACGTGCGGGGGACACGTTCTATCTGGACACGCCGGACAGATGGACAGGTGACATGGGGGACAGAGATGGGCAACGACAGGCGAACCGGGGCCAGGCAGGGCAGGGAGGGCAGAACAGACAGGAGAGACAACAGACAAGGAAGGCAAAACACTCAGTACGGCTCACAGGATGGGTAACAATACTTCACGAAGTCACATTAGCCTATTTATTGCAAGGCCGATGGACGCGGATTGATTTAGCTGGTGTGCCCCACCCGGGAGGGCGTGACAGTATATTTTTATGAAAAGCCATATCTTTAGAAGTCTTGTTCAAACAGGAAACAGGAGACCCTCTCTGTAACAATGGACCTTCAGATTCCAGGTAAGCTGCTGATCTCCTCCTTTGTTGAAGATACAGCTTGTGTCATTTGATCAAATGCCTGCGTTTAATGATTCAGTTCCGCTCTGCGAATATCAACTTGCTGCCGGTGCCATGCATTTGTTTTAATGAGGTTCCCTGAATGCCCTGACAGTGTCTAAATGACGAAAACACCTTCGATAAAACCGCACATACGACTGAATAAACGCTGTAAAAAGCAAATCGTTCAAGTGCTAAATTCGTCCCATAGCATTTCACTCACAGACAGTAGATTCTTGAAGGTAATGACGAAGCACGTATAGCCAATGAGCCAATCCCAGAGCCTCAGAATGTAGTGCACTGGCTGAGTCAGCAAGCTGCCTCCGAACAACATGAAATAAAAACAGGCCACCAGGTAACCCATGCAAAAGATGCTGATTCGTGTAGTTCCGGTGATGAAAATCAGGCTCAGCACCAGCCAAAAGAAGTAGCTGAACACAAACACCTTCGCCATATCAAGGTATGACCTGCGAGGAAAAAAAGGTGTCAACAGGCACAAGCACAAAAGTGAACAGAATCTGTGGAGCTGGTATTACTTTAGCTTCACAAAATACCTAATAGTTAGTCCTTGATTCTGATTAGCTGTGGATTATTATTAGATCTAAGAATATGAAAAGAATAAATAGATTAGCAGATATTTCCAGACCTGCAATGCAAGAAGTTGTTCACAGGGCTGTACTGGCTTAGAGCTTCTGCATCTAGGTTCCTGCTAATTTCTACGTTCTCCCCAGCGATGAGCCGTACCGCCGCCCTGTTCTCATCCTCAAACACCTGCCACTGGAGAGAGGAGCCCAGCAGCAGGATATAGTCGTCTAGAATGGAGAAGAAGAAGAAGACGGTTAGCACATTTCCTCTGGGCCAACCGTGGCTTCAGTGGGGTTGACAAGATCTCACAGATGATGAAGACTGGATTTGGCCGCATGGCAAAATCAGGAAGGTAGAGCCACTTGATGAGGTTGGAGGGTAAGGCCTGGTTGGAAGTCCTCCATGGATAATCTAACAGGAGGAAGAATGTCAGTCACACTCAGAGCGATCAGCAGAAGAGCCCCATGTCCTCTGACAGTGCGACATAAACAATGCACCGTAGATATTTTGAGTGCAGATGCTCCTTGCTTTACAATGGTGCGATAGCGATCCATATTCAGCGGTCGACTGAATTTTTATCCCTTCCCCGGCTTGTGATGTACCGTCTGATACCGGCTGATGGCAGCATCCACGCAGCCATGCTTCCAGTCTCTGTATCCATCACGAGTACAGAAACACATACAGCGCTGAATAACGTGTCATACAGCATTTTTTTCTGCGTTCAACCAAATAAACTTGTATTCATTTATTTACTTTTCGATTACTGGTATTGAGACAGCTGCAATAATTATTTGAACATTCACTTACTAAGTGACAGTAGTCGCTGATTTTTTTAATAATATTCATATTTGACTTGTGATATTTTCTACTTCACCGGAACGTGACCTCATTGTAAGGCGAGGAGCACCTGGGCTGTGCGTCCATTATGAAAATCTATCCGCCTTAAAATGCTATTTCTTCAGATCCGTGTCACGGCCAAGTGTGGCCACGGGAGATACGGAAACAAAGAAGCATCGGAGTCTCGGTCCTTTGAAAATGGAAAGGAACAAGGTGCGACGCTTCTCCATGACGACGGACGTACCGCAGCAGAGCGCGGGCGGGATGCCGATGCATAGAAGGTACTGGAGGACCATGAGGCTGGCGGTGAAGCAGCAGTATCTTGGCCACAGTTCTCCAATGGCCTTTCTGCGCCGCCTTGACAGCACAGCAATGAGCGCGAAGGAGTGAAGCAGGGAGAAGAAGTCCATGCGCTGGCCGATTACGTTTAAAGCCAGCACGAAGCACACCTGGCGAGAACCAGAGCGACAGCCACTGTAAACACTGCAAGCGCCGCTTCGGGAAAAGTTCATACTGGAATAACTAAGGCAATAACAAAACTGTTTATACATTCGCTTTAAGGAAACTAACTTACAGCTAATGAAAGGTGGATGGCTCACCTCTAAGCCAAACTTGTAGTAAAAATAATTGATGAAGTACTTAAGGCAGGGGCCGACGCCATGGTCAAGCTGCTGCCGTGTGATGCTGTGGAAGATGGTGCCTGTGAGAGGCACCTTCAGGTCTTTGCTTAGTCTGTAGTGGAGTTGGTGCCGATGTACTGTGACGTCAAACACCAGCAAACCCAGCACCATCAGGTGGTTCTGCAAACACGCAAGTTCATAAAAGTTCATTCATCCATCCATTATCTGCCGCTTATCTGGGGCCAGATTGAGGCAGCAGCAGTCTAAGCAGGGATGCCCAGACCTCCCTCTCCCCAGCCACTTCCTCCAGCTCCTCTGGGGAAATATCAAAGCGTTCCCAGGCCAGCCCAGAGATATAATCTGTCCAGCGTGTCCTGGGTCTGCCCCGGGGCCTCCTCCCTGTTGGACATGCCTGAAACACCTCCCCAGGGAGGTGTCCAGGAGGCATCCTATATAGATGCCCGAACCACCTCATCTGGCTCCTTTCGGTGCGGAGGAGCAGCATCCCTACTTTGAGCTCCTCCTGAACGTCTGAGCTCCTCACCCTGTCTCTAAGGCTGAGCCCAGACACCCTACGGAGGAAACTCATTTCTGCCTCTTGTATCCGTGATCTCATTCCTTCGGTCACCACCCAAAGCTCACGACCATAGACAACAGTAGGAATGTAGACTGACCAGTGAATGAATAGCTTTGCCTTTTGGCTCAGCTCTTTCTTCACCATGACAAAATGGTACATCGTCCACATTGCTCTCTTGCTCTTAGGCTCACCCACCCTAAACATCTTGCTTCTTTATCACTACTCCCCCAGGTTTAACCTCATCTGAATCCTACCTATTCTGCAGATTCTTATCTAGAACATGGATTAACTGAAATTTGTGCTGAGTGCTTTATTATATATTTAAAAAAATCATTGTACCTGAAGACAAGGCAAGATTTTGTCTTCACACTTCTGCAGAGCTGCCAGCCACACTGCTGGATCCACTGGGCCCACGTACAAAAGAGATGTCTTCAGCAGTTGCTCCTGGTTTGACCTGGACCAGGTCCCATTCACAGATGTCAGCCACTAACAGAAAAACAGAAAAATCTCTGCCTTCTCTATTGCTGTATCAGTTCAGAATTTTTTACAAACCAAGCCTGAGAATGAAAGACTATTACATTCTTCAAAATTAATATCAACGTTATTTTATTAGATTGGTATTTTTTATTCTTTTCTTCCTTCTTGTTCTTGTTCCATCTATTGACTCTATGTAACTCTTTAGGTTTACATACTGAAACAACCGTCTTTACTGGGAGAGGTATACCTTACATCAAGGTCTTTGAAGGCACATTCATGTAACAGAATGTCATTCTTTTTCTTTGGTTCAGTACCTAATTTTGGTTTTATTACTCTCATTTCAGTAATTTCAGATACTAATGCATTTTATACAAAGATGTGTATGTTTAGACTTTTGTAAGCTATCTGGCATCTAATAATAATCCTGCAGGTCTGTATTTTGCATAAAATAGTTATTTCATGGTTTTTAAAATGACACTCTAAATGCTCACAGAAAAAAGGTCACAGACACTAACACTTTATATTTCATTTGTACAGTACAACTACATAAGAAGCCTTCAGTTGTGCAAATCCCATCTAACTTTCCTACGTGAGCACAGCTTAGGATCACGGTAATTTCGGGCATTCTTCGAGTTTCCCTAGAGCAGATTTTTTTTTTTTTTGGATTTAGGGCCCTGCTCAAAAACACGACAGTGACATAATTACCCAACCGGCCACAGTACTCAAACAGGGACCCAGTGCAGACTCACGGCAGTGCAGTTTGAGGAGTATTCAGAGGGCTTCACAAACTTCAGCTGGTACATCATCTTACAGATAACCATGACACAGGCCCAGACTGAGGAGACACTGGCGGCAAGAGGGCGTATGCGTGGGAATGGCAGGGCAGACACCCAGAGCACCATGAACAAGAAGTTCATCAGGCAGACCTGGAAATGGCAGACAGGTAAACAGCATGAATGCATTTATGCTACAGTATAACCCCAAACCATATCGCAGCACTGTTATTATAATACAAATTTAATTTGATATTCATCACTATTGATTGTATGGAGGCCAGCCATAAAAAAAGCAAATCTATAATACATTAAACATGTCCTACAAAATATGATTAAACATAACATTTGCCTATTTAATTTGACATTCAGTGTTATTGATTTGACTTCCTTACTAAAATCAATACACCTGAGTGAAAAGCCATGCATGTATTTACCCTTGTCCATAGCGCATGTTTACCGTACATTATATCAACTTCATAAAAAGATTTGTTTTCACTGACGTTAGTTCAAACATTAATGTGCACACTGAATCACATTCAATTGTATTGACTTTAAGTTCATGGTGTTTCAGTTTAGTTACACATTATTCTGTCTCTGTCATTTATTGCTCTAATTTGTTTTGCCAAAGTAATAAGTAGATGATGGGTCAGACAGGATTGCATTTTCAATAGTGCCATTTCTTAGTCTTTATACTAAATTCTACGAACGTGAAAATTAGCAATATATTTTTTCTTAATTTCTTGTTCTCCCTACACTGTCATATAGACTCTATACATGGACGGCTGCTCTGACTGAAGTCCTAAAAGGGAATAATAATGATTTCTCAGAACCATACGGCATCCATTCAGCGCTCAGCTGGAGTTATTTTCACCCCAACAATGTAAGCTACAGCCGATTTACTGAAAGCGGCGCTGTTCCTTTGTCATATTTCACCATATGACATTTTTTGAATGAAATACATTCACGGCACCTCCCTCCTGTACAAACACTTCAAAGGCAGATGCATGCAGAAATGACACAGTTTGTGCAGAAACTTTATACAGACTGGGCTCTTGAACCACAAAACACAGGAATTTTAAGCTAAAACTTACAGGTTATGTACCTGAACTGCATGTTGTAATACTAAATAACAGTTAGGTCACCTGTTCTCAACCAAGCATGAACATTTCATTCTATGTTTGTGTTAAATATAAAAATCAATATACTTCAATTTAGGAATTACAGAATTACAGCTCTATACTGTATATTAAATTTCAAGCAGAAACTAGATCAGATATCAGCCAGTAGAGGGCACTGTTTTTACCAGTCAGTAATAACTCCTGCATTGTGCTTTATCTGGTTTAATAGAGCAGGCTTTCGGACAGGTTTTCTTAGAGTGGGTAAATGTGGCCAGACCTCCTTCAGTGAGATCCAGACGATGCCCGCGGAGACAATCTTCATGCTGTGCAGCTCCAGCAGCCTCCAGCAAAGCTCCTGACCCCGACGTAATGCCAGTAAGCCTTGAAGCAGCAGTACGCTGGCACGATCCAATACCAGGTCCCACTGGCTCGTCCGGCTCCCCTCTGTGATCAAAGAACATTCACTGTAAAGCAAATACACCTTGTAGGACATTGGCAGCTCTCTCTGCTGCGATACACGGTGTTCAAAGTCAAATCACACATCGCCATAAGTTGTTTATTCGTGAAAATTTATGCTATTTTTAACACATTTTAAAATAATGTTACTCTAAGTTTGGTCTAGAAAAGGTCACGTAGGGTATGTATCTCATCGGTTAGCATGAACGTCTCGGTGGTGAAGATAAGCCTATAGGCATAGATGGGCCGTGGGCATGTTCTGGAAGTCCTCACCAGTAGCTTTGGGATTCTTTTCTCCTGAATCTGTCAAGGATTCATCAGCCAAGGTGTAAACACTGTCAGTGCTCATCTGCTCATTGGCAAGTCTGATAAGGAGTCAGAAGTAAACCAGACATATGTTATGAACCAACAATACCATTCTGAGCTGCTATGCATCTGTATTTGTCTGTAATCACTGTACAATTTGGGATATTTTACCGTTTAGTAAGTTTCTGAATGTTCTCCTTCAAGCTAAGGGAGAAAAAAAATTGCATAAAGACAGCATCTGAAAAATTCCAAAATGTCCCATGAATTTACGGGCACCCAGGAGCTAATAGGCATGCAGTACATACGCTTGGAAAATAACTTTCACAGTGTGGCTCAGGTCCTCCTCACTGAAAAGAAATGAATAAATGACTATAAATAAATAACTGGGAGCAGGAGAAAGGAAAGCAACTATGGCCAGACATGCAGCATGACATCGAAGTAAAGACAGCAGAGCAAACAGGCCCACCTTGATGAAGAGACCGGTACGTCGTCCAGGTCCGTGAGGCGCAGGAAGTCGGAGTTGAAGTAATGCAGCTGCAAGATGCAGGCCAGCAGGAAAGCCGCCGGCAGCAAGATGCGAGCAAACAGCTCTACAGTATCAAACTGCTCAAAACCCAGATCACGAAGACTAGGGTAAAGGAAGAGAGGACTGCATCTTATTGCTTTATGGTTACATTTATCCCTTATAGAAGGAGGTTAATGTCATTTAAAGCGTAAAGAATTCACAACCGCTGCACACAACTGTGATGGTAAACACGCAAAAATTACACACATACACATGCACACACAGGTTTGAAATTGTGTCTTTGTGGGAACTCTCCATTCATTTCTATGGGGCAAACTCAAATCCCAATATGACTACCCAGCCCTAACTTTAGCCATAAGTAATAATCCAAAACACAATTCTTTTGGCATTTTTACTTTTTAGATTGCATTCTCAAATCTTTGTGGGGTCCTGAAAAATGGTCCCCACAACGTCACAAAAACAGGTTTTCATTACATTGTGGGGAACATTTGGTACCTACAATGAAATGTAAACCTTACCCACAAACACACACATACACACGCCCGCATATGGACTCACCCTTCTTCAGAGAGGCCCATCACCTGCCGAAGCAGCTCTCTAACACTCCGGAACTGGTATGTGTAGATGGCTATCAGGACTACCATGGAGTAGCCCACCACGACGGCCCAGAAGTACTTCAACACACGTCTCCACACATCGTAGCTCACCTGAGATGGGATTCACTGGTGTTATCAGGTTATCAGATACAGCCCATGCACTCTCCATGTTTCTAAAGTGGATGCCACAGTTCAGAAAACTATCAGCATTTTTGTTATTTTGGCTGCAGTAAAGCAGATAGCAGCTTTGTGTCCTTGAGTCTGTTATAGCAATAAATCTATGTGGTTTCCCTGTGTCATGCCCGGCTCGTCCGATCCTCGTGTGTGCCATGCTCCCTCATTTCCCATGTGCATTTCCCTGATTGTACTCGCCTGTTGTCTGTTATTTTCTACTTGTCCAGTGTATTTAGTCCGCGTCTTTCCCCAGTATGTCAGATCAGTCATTAATGTTTGTCGCCGTTTACTCCCCTGTCTCGCTAATTAAACCCTGTTTACCCCCGTATTTTGGCTCGCTACGTTCTTCTGTTTGCCTGCCTTCCCCGGGTCGCAACACCCTGAGCCTCTGTGGAATATTTACAGCCAAAGTGAACATCATATAATAATTTCCATCATCATCATCACCCCCCAGCCTAGGAATTCAAATTGGCAAGGTATGTTGGAAACCTAATTTGAGAACATATCTAGCATAAGAGGTGCATAAGATAAAAAACCTATATTAGTCTTTCACATAAGGAGCTAATTTAGGTCAGTTCCAAAGCTTTACTTTGCACTTTTACACCTGCTGTAATCTTACTAAGCAATGAGGTACAGCCACGAACAAGCTACACAATTGCCTAGTAACTTATGTAATGTTCTTAAACTAAAACAATTTTATTCCTGATGTTTAGAAAGATGAGTTTTCCTCTGCTTAATGAAATGATGATCTATCACAGACACCAAAAGGCGAAAATATGCATAAACTGAGCAGTTAATAAACCTGAACTTCTGAATGTTTTCTGGATTTATGTCCTTCTGCTGACTAAACCCAAAACTGGACATGACTGGACTCAGCATAGAATTATCATTTGCTAATCCTGAAGAAGGATCTAGTAAATGGTTTTGTGATAAACACCACCTGGCATAGAAGCATATAAATAAATAAAACTGCTGTCTAATCCATTCAACGGCCTCCTCCACCAAGTAACAACAATTCAGCTGACTCTGTCAATGTATCTGCTGGCTGCGTGAAGTAAAATGGAGCACAGTCTGTGCCTATGTGCCTGAGTTTCCTGCCCCAAATCGATTCCCAGCTAACCCTCCTGCGTAAATGTACGGTCAGACTGCTTCCTTAACGGCCCTGAAACAAGAAGTGAGTGGACAAAAACCGACGCTGGAAAGTGCTGATTATGTCTCCACGACTGAATGTGCGCGATCCCATCAAACACATTCTGATTTTATAAATGAGAATAGATGCACAATATTAGTCTTCCTGTTTCTTGCTTATGAGGATTGCTGTTGGTAATTAAATGTCAATTAATATCAGTTTGTGTGGTTATAAGTCACTGAGGCTACCTGAAGTACGATTAAGTGGCAACATAATTAATTGTCTTGAAGCTGCAAAGTTTTTTTTCCCTCGGAGCGCTGATTCCCCCCCCGAAAGGCAGACAGACAGACAGACAGACAGGCAGGCAGACAGACAGGCAGGCAGACAGACAGACAGGCAGACAGACAGACAGACAGGCAGGCAGACAGACAGACAGGCAGACAGACAGGCAGGCAGGCAGGCAGACAGACAGGCAGACAGGCACACTCCACCTTCTAACAATAAAACTATGAGTTTAACTTTTCCTTTTCAATTTAAATTCAATTAATTTTATAAATTGTATTTGTTAAATATTGTAGGGATTCCAAATGCCAGCAATTTGATGTGATTACAATGGTTAAAAAAAAATTGATTGTATCTACACCTATTATTTATAGGTACAATTGCCATAACCCCACAGATAGCCTCAGACACAAGGACTACGATACAAACATGGGGAAGAAATGAGTTTGTCAACATGATACTACACTGTCAAAAAAAAAAAAAAAGTACAAATTTGTACCATTGAGGATACAATTACCTGTCACTGGGGCTGTACCACCAAGGGTCTGCCAATTGTACCCTAGCTGTAAGTAAATGTACCTTTTAGTTTAATGTAAGGTACAGTAATGGACTCAGCAACAGTGCGGTGCCATTGTGGGCACATTGATGTTGTTTGTACCCTCTGGGGCAAAATCATACCAGGGCTTTACCCTTTTTCTGACAGTGTATTATCTAAATCAACCAGACATCTCTCTGCTCATTTTCATCCCAGCTCCATCCCATGGATTAACTGGTCCATTAGTAATTCATTGTGCGCAGTATTTACATAGCAAAGTAAATGTTTTAAAATTTAAAATTTTTCACTTGCAATTTGGACAGGAGTTTGAATGAAAAGCACCTTAGATGTGGGCCAACAGGAAGTGAAAAGGACACAACTGCCTTAGACTCTTGGAGCGACTAGAGATACAATGCGAAGTACGTGGAAACCAGCCTACCTGATAGAGGACGACACAAAAGAGAAAAAGCACGATGTAGAGGATTTTGTAGACTACCACCTTTCCAGAGAAGCTGGTCACAAAAAACATGGAGCAGCAGACAAAGATCCAGTATTTCACCAGGGTGCCCCTAATAAGTGAGCCCAGCACGGCCATTATTGTCAGAGAGCTGCCGTCATCGGCTGACAAGTGGAACAACAAAAAATCACAGCAAGCTGTTATAAGACATTGAAAGCAGGTGACAGCAAGGTGAAGGCATGTTTGGTGAACATGTATAAGGTGAACACGTCCAAGGTGAACATGCGCACGGTGAACACATGCCACGTGAAGACGTGCAAAGTGAACACAAGCAAGGTGAAGACATGCAAGGTGAAGACGTAACAGGTGAAGATATAACAGGTGAACACGTGTAAGGTGAACTTGTACAAATTGAAGACGTGCAAGGTGAACACACACAAGTTGAACATGTGCAAGGTGACCACGGGCAAGGTGAACACAAGCAAGTTGAACACGA
>JAODKF010000116.1:10446475-10457730 GCA_026779585.1 Mormyrus proboscirostris
GTGTTGTGTGAATATGATCCTTAAGGGTGAGTGTTGTGTGAATATGCACATTAACTGTGAGTGTTGTGTGAATATGCGCGCTAATGGTGAGTTAATGGTGAGTGTTGTGTGAATATGATCCTTAATGGTGAATGTTGTGTGAAAATGCATGTTAATGGTGAGTTAATGGTGAGTGTTGTGTGAATATGATCCTTAAGGGTGAGTGTTGTGTGAATATGCACATTAACTGTGAGTGTTGTGTGAATATGCATGCTAATGGTGAGTGCTCCCTGCGAGGGGTTGCTGTCTCAACCTTGGGTTCTTCCCTGCGTTGCACCCACAGTTTCAGGTGGGGCTCTGCACCCCCACGTCCCCCCATAAGACATGCAGACATGGAAAATGTGATGTAATATACAATAAGAACACTGCAAATGAACAAATGTAGACAAAGTATGGAGAAATATGTCAAATTAACACCTAAGATTAAAGATTAATAGACGCTTCTCTACTTATGAATGAGATATGTTCCAAATGGCCGTTCATAACTTGAAATGTTTATAAGTCGTTATTCAACATCATTTTAAGGGTATACGCAAGTACAAAGAACTAGGATGCTGGGAGTACAAACGCTACGCTGCTGCGCCGCAGGAGTAGCGGCCAGAAGTCGTACTAGGTGGGATTGGCGAGCAGAAAAAAATGATGTTGTAGACAGGAAACGGGAGCCCAATGAACACAATTTGGACTTACAGTCCTCTTCGTTCATGTCTGAAAGTTCATAAGTAGAGGAGCGTCTGTATATCTATAATATAAATGAATAAAGTGAGAAGATGTGTGAAATAATGTACCAATACTGATAAAAACAATTTTTCCATCTTACGCATTCCTTGAATTTTATCTTTTGTCTTATATAGTTTATATATTTATATTTTACATTTATATTTGACACTATTAGTGAAGCACAAGGTTGTCCGCTAGCAGAAAGAAAATAACTGCATTAACTTAATACAACATGTTACACTACAATACCAGTTACACTCAGTTTTAATCAGGAATGAAATTAATCTTACCAACTGCTTCATTATCTTGGTAGCTTACATTCTGGATCAGCTGTAGGTGCCTTGACTGATGGCTCACACGCGGAGACCAGTCTGTGTAAAATAAACATATGCTATTTAACATACGGTCTTCATGCTCTCCTTATTTTCTTTGAATTATTTTGGTCACTTTATACAGCTAATAATATACATGCCATTTAAATGATGTACAGACATTAATATAATTTAATATTAGTTATTAAACAGCACGGCACGATATATACTGCTATCCACTGCCTTTCTGCACCTAGGAATAATTCCTTTGTATTCATTTAGGAGCTAAATACTGTATTTATTGCATTGATTATTTTCTACATTTAAGCAACTGGTGTATCACTACATGCCCAACTTCAGCCCAGAGGTTAATAATACTGCAGTAAAACCACAGTTTGAGTATTAGCCTTCAGCTCCCTTGGCGACCACAGGAACATCCTCCAATATCGGAGGTCGTTCTCCAGCGTCTTCACTGCCTTCCCCTTGTATTAGATAATACTTTCCATTGGGCAGCTTGGGGCTTGTAGTGTGTAAAGTCAGCATTTGGCCCCAGTGGCCAGGGGCGTATGGACTGCATAATTTACACCGTGTACAATTATATGAACAAGTTATATGATGAAGAGAAAACTCATAATCAGTACTGTACAGATTATGTTAAATTAGGTCTCATCAGATCCATTTCCAAATGGTCGTCCAAAGCATGGCTCAGTGGGTTAAGACACAGCACCTGTAATTGCAAAGTCACTGGGTCAAGTTGCCGGGTTGTCAGAGCATCACCCTTCGGCCCCTGAGTAAGGCCCTTAACTCCCATTGCTCTGTGGACTGTCTGATCCTGCTTTTGCAGCTGTATGTTGCTTTGGATAAAAGCATATGCGAAACGAGTTCAAATGTACTGTGGACTTCCAGAATAGGAAAATGACTTTTATGAAAGCTACACCAAAAAAAAAAAAAGTGTTTCTTGCTTTTCTGCGTGTGCTGGTGACCTCTGCTGGCGATTTTGTGCAATTACACCACCTTGATGCACTATCCATGCTACAGTATAAGAATAGAAAAATCACGAAAAAGACGGTGACGGCTATCACTTCTCTAAGAAAAGGGTTCCAGGGGAATTGAATTTTATTCGCTGTACACAATATATTTTAATTTGTTTTTAAATAAAATATTGTTTTAATGAAAGGTTATTTCACTTTGATCAATGTGAAACCTAATTATGCCAGTCAGATTTTTTTCCAGCGTTCATAACTACAGTTTTGCTGTAATTTTACCGTTGGACTCATTGCACTAAATTAGTTAGTTAAGTACGCGCTAAGCCCCGTTGTCAGTAGAGCATTTAAGATACTTAATCCTTTAAGATAAGGATATTCTTTCATAATCTCAAATCATTAACTACACAGAGGTATACCATGAAATATAGTCGCAGACAGAAAACGCTGGAATGGGCCAGTAAGGTAAAGCTTTCAGCTTAGACATTCAGTAAGTTGCTCTCTGGACTAGATTAACATTGATTACCAGAAAGACTGCTGAGCAGGCAGCTAATATTTCAACGACAGTGCAACTAAAAGTGCTGCTAGGAGACAAATATCATGGAGAAAGTGCCATTAGTGGTTTTTCAGTGCAAAAATGGGTGATAAGTCTGAAGCAGATGTTTCAATACATGTTTGGAGTTTACGCTCAGATGGCAACTGGAAGCTTCAGGAAAGCCAGCCCAAGCTCATTTCAGCTGCGCCTGCACAGGAAGCGGCCGTCAGACGCAGCGGCAGTGTCACAACTCGTCTGCAAGTTGATTCTTTAACCGTAAGTCCAAGACACATAGACAAGCTGGTCAGTGTGATCAACAATTGTACTGTGTAAACCAGCAACTTCTGGGATACGGACCCATTACCCATACATAAAGCTTTTATGTCCACAGTATTACTGCATCTACAGGGAATAGAAATACAGTGTAATAGCTTGTAAAATGTTACTGCTATGAAATCAGTCATAAACCAACTTATTAATCAATACTTCACTAAGACAATAGCTTGTCTTGTATGCAGAAGACTGTACTAATTACTTTTTTTTCCCCCAAGTAAAAAGTTGGAGAAACTTCAGCCTAAACAAGAAGTAGAGCTGCTGTCTACACCTGAACAATAAGTTGTCAGTTCTGATAGACAAAAACAAGAAATATTTGGCATTAAACATTGAGAAGAATTTTCTCAGTTCAGTGAGGTTGTAGCTTATGATACAGTACAATTTTTATGTTTATTCTCATTTTTCTATAACATGATTTTTTAAAACATTTACAGTATAGTTTCTCTGTATCCCATAATCTGTATTTTGTCTGCATCATAATAAAGAGAGTCTGCTTAAAAATTACTTGCTCATTATAGAATTTAGAGATCAGTGGTCATTGCTGACACACCACAACAAAATATTGTCCTCTGCATTTAACCCATATGTGACCCTTCAGGGGGGCAGCTAATTCAGCGCAGGGGATCAGTGCTTGGGGACAGAAATTTGCTCAGGGTATCTCAGTGGTGCCTTGCTGGTTGATTTGAATTAGCAATCTTTAATTACAAGGGCGCTTCCTTAACCATTAAGCCCGCACCGCCTTAACTGGACACATATCCCACACTGTAAATGTTTATTCGGTGAAAATATGAATCTAAACATTCTTAGCGCCTTGTTAACAGTTATAACTTCAACAACCACAGGGTGGGGTTTGGCATTGTTGGTAAGTGCTATTGGTTCAAATTCCGTGGCTATTTGAATGTTCACCCTCGAGCGAGACCCTTGACTCCTGCTGCACTAAGGACTGATTGACTCAACTTTCTGATTTTTGTCCTGTTTTGTATTGTCTGCTTGCCTTGGGTCATTTTCCGAGCAATTCGGTTATATTGTGTTTAAGATAGTTATGGTATATTTTCAGGTTTGGTTCAGTTTTAATGAACTTTCAGCTCACAAGCAGATGCTCTGTAATTCCTGCTGTATGACTTTCTGCTGTAATACAAAACTGATTGTGAACCATTCACTTCTTAAGGTTGCAGTGTGACACCAAACCTTGATACGCCAACAATCCTATGCTTCACAACTGCGATACTCTTCTTCTGTTGGAAAGTAGTGTTTTGTTTTCACCAGAGAAAATGTTTCCCTTTTTTAACATTTATAAGAGTTTTAGATCAGCCACTATGACTTTGGTAAACACTAGGCTCATTCATTACTTTTAATAGCGTCATCGATACGGTGGACCATCATAAATTAAATTAAATATCAGTGAGTATTACCCTGAAGTACTATGATTAGCTATGAGCTTGATGAATGACCTCTCCTAAAAATTTTAAAAGGTTTAAATGTACTCTGTTGTTGGGGTGACATGGTGGTGCAGTGGTTAGCACTGTTGCCTCACACCTCTGGGACCAGCATTTGAATTTCTGCCATGTTTGTGGAGTCTGCATGATCTCCCTCTGTCATCGTGGGGTTTCCTCTGGGTACTCTGGTTTTGCCCCACAGTCCAAAAACATGCTGAGTTGAACTGGAGTCATCAAATTGCCCATAGGTGTGAATGGTGTGTGAGTGTGCCGTGCAATGGGGTGACGCCCCATGACTTCTGGAAGAGGCACCAGATCCCCCCCCCCACCCCGTGACATGTGAGTACAGAAGATAGATGAATTTACTCTATTTCTACACCAGCTACCTGACTGTGAATGAAAGAAGGCTGAAGTCTTCAGACATGGATTTCTACTCCTTTTCAGCCCCAAGAACATCAGCAACAGTGTTCTGAAGTCTTTGGAAACCACCTTTCGATGAGCCTAATTCACGTCCTTATTTTATGAACATTGGCCTCTGAAGGTGATGCTCAACTTTGGTTCTTTAGTAGGGGGGGGGGACTCTTCAGACCCAACTGGTAGCTTAATAATATGGACAATTGACTGAAATGGCTAAATGAGCTAAATATTTTTTCAAGACAATGCAATCGGGTCACTATATATAATGGATCAATCCTTTCAATAAAGATGTGATAAAGATAATTTTTTTCTGTATTTTTAGTCAGAATCTCCTTAGTATTGGCACTTAGAGGCTCACATTAAACAGCAGTTTTACATAAATTTTGACATGATAATGCATTTGTGATGATAGTATAAAAACAATAAAAACAATGCTTGTGCATTTCCTTCATTTTTGCATTTCCTTCTTTAACTCAGAGACACTGTTGTAGAACCTGTTAAAAGAAACTTCTTTAATATCCATGTGAAAAGGCCTTAATGCTTTATAACGTTTACATTTTATTAATGCAGTATGCATCCATCATCTTTATGTTTTCCTTTGTTTAGTTTACATTTTATTTAGCAAATGCCAAGTGAGACAAATAGCACATTATAACATATGGCTGTCAAGGAGTCAGCTATGCTGAGCTTCCAGTGTAAGCAGTACTGGATTAGGAAAAGCCCTGATCTGAATCCTACTAAGAATTTGTGGAAGGATTTAAAAACTGTCAAAGATCTGACACAGCTTGAGAAGCTCCTCTGAGGCCTTGTGTAAGATCTTGCTGCCAACACTCTGCCAATACTGATTTCAGAGTTGTGAATATTATGTATTTTTTAGTTACAGAATTGTCAGGAAAAAAATCTAACGATCTAGTTGTTCAAAAACTTCAATTACAAAATTTATAAAAATTTTAATTTTTTAGACCTGCCGTTTTGTAAAATTACTAAATGAACCTTTAGGTTCATTATATAAACTTTTCTGCCAAAAGAAGTACACAAAGGCTCTATACCTACGTATTTATCAATAAAAATATTTAGCCAACTGAAAGAAAAAAACAACGCATTTTCCGCATAATATAAAGTGTACATGTCATGCTAATACTTCCCATCAGGAGTGTTTCTAGCTATTGAAACGATCAGGGGCTAAATCAAGTTTACCTGGGGCTTAACTTTTTTTTCTTATTCTTTTGAATAAAGATTTGCATCGAGACTAATACTCGGGCTATAGCCGCAAATGATCGGACCTAACGACGCCCTTGCTATCCATCCTGTTTGACGAGATTTGCATTACATCGGCTCAAATGACATCCATTAATGTTTCTCTTAACAAATATATACTAAATTATCCACTTGTCTAGTTTTATAAACAGGGATGAACATTATAAAAATAAAAATACTTTATAAACAGGGAATGACAACTGGTACGCAAGTACGCATTCACCTTTAAAAAAACAATACTTGCGTAAAAGCGTACTTATTTTTGTGCATTTGCGCTGATATGAAAACAAAATATAATGCGTTTTAATGCTAACTCTACTTAATTTCCGGTATACATGTTTAAATGCGTGGTATTTTCTTGTCATAGCAGCGCAAATGCACATAAAGTAAGTACGCATTTAGGCAAGTATTGTTTTTTAAAAGTGAAAGCGTACTTGCGTACCAGATGTCATTCCCTGTTTATAAAGTATTTTTATTGGTATTGAAGCATTTAAGATAGAGAATTAAAATATCAATAAATACACAAAATAAAGACTTTAGGCTGAAATATATTATCTTTTTATTTTTTTAGGAAAATGCAGAATCCACAGTTGTGTAGAAATCTGATCTAAAAGCTGGGTCTAAAAATGATTAGTTTTGACTCACGCTTCTCACCCACCCCTTCGTTACCATGCTTTTGGTTCATAAAACTTTAAGCCCCACTTCATAAAGGATCTAGGAAGAGAGCACAAAACGGGCGATTTTGAAACCCGGCCCGATTAAACTATATTTGGGGTAAAAATCCCGACCTGAGAGGAGCAACATGCGGAGGCTGTGGGCTTGCCAGAGGCGTGCGGGGTAAAATGCATGACAATGTCAGCAAGCACACCGATTCTCTTAAAGCAACAAAATGTGTTTATACTATAATTATATTTAACAGAAAAAGCTGAACTAAAGTGAGATGTCAGCGATTCGTGAAAAGCACCCTTTCTCCGCAGAATTGCAAAATGGTGACGTTTCCAGTGGTCACGTGACCTGACGCTGCTCGTTCCCAGGGTTCCGCGAGCGCTGTTTGCCCCACCCCATCTCTCCAACGCCGTCTTTTTCAATGTGCAATTCCCGAAGAAAAGGGGCGAAAGACGCGAAATGGCCAAAAGAGACGCCTTTCTTCTTCTCTATCCCTACGCCGTTTGCAATTGAAAGGATCGCGATCAGCCTGGAGTTCGTCCCGTGATCCGCCACATATTCATAAATCTATATGCACTCGAATATCTGCCATTCGAATTCAAAATGAATACAGAGCTGAGACTGACAGCAGGCTCTACCTGCGAGAAGCAGGAAAACACCGAGGGCTTCTCGTAAATACCTTTTCCCCCCCCAGCAGATCGAGGAAATCAAAACCGCGGGCAACGCAAGGAACTTGGCGTCCGCCTGCCGGGAGCTTTACGGATGCGAGGAGCGACACAGAATACGGCGACAGACGGGAAGGAGCGCAGGGGCCTTTCGGATTGTGACAAAATCCAGCGAGCAGCAACCATCGCAGAAGAGGAGGACCATAGGAGGGGGCGAATCTATCTTAACTGCTTTCCTGGAGTAAAAATTAACATCAGAGACGTAGTTACGACATCATATTTGTGAATGTAGAAAAATATAGGCAGATCTAGCAACTGTCAAAATAATTCCCTGGAGGTAATTTTACTGTTGGTAATTATTTTCGTCCCCCCCCCCGTCTCTCTCGCTCATTCTCTCCCGTCTCTGTGGAGGAAGACGCTTTGGAAGGAAATGATCAGAAACATACGCCGATCCAACTGGAGCTGTTTATTTTAGTCGGACAGCTGCCTTACAAATAACCCCAGTCCGCCTTACGGGCGATCGAAAGCTTCTCCACGGCGATCGTCGGGTTTATGTCGCGGTTCCGCGATATCAGAGCGGGATCCTTCGCGATCCTTTTTTAATGGATCCATGTTAGCCGGACTGTGAAGCAGATCTCACCGCAGATCAAGTACACAGCGTTTGCGCTTGAAGGAAATGTAATAAAAAATATAGGAGTAACCGAGCCCAAAAAGGCATCCCGAGTGTCGTCATCACCACCGTCCTAGCGCCCTTTCTTACCGACGGATTTGTTGGAAATAATGTGTACATCACAGTAAAAAAACAGTGTATAAACAAAAATCGCCGTAAAGTATTTCTTAGGCCACCTTATTCGACAGCCAATATGTGTGAAAAATCGCTATCGAGGTGTTAATTCCGCGGACCAGGCGAAAGACAAGGGGTTATTTATTTATTTATTCCTCATTTATTTATTTTATTATTATTTCCCCCTCCCCTGAACCAATTTTTCTTTTGGGGAGGGGAAGATGGGTTGTTTGGGCAATAAGACCGAAGACCAGAGGAATGAGGAGAAGGCGCAGAGGGAAGCTAACAAAAAGATAGAGAAACAGCTTCAGAAAGACAAGCAGATATACCGAGCTACGCACAGGTTATTACTCCTCGGTAAGTTTCTGAGAGGCTGCTGTCTTAAACTCTGCCGTATAAATGTTACCATCTTGGTTTTATATACCTATCTGGCAGTGTCCAGGCGCGCACTGATGCGGTATTTATATTTCTGTTAACATATTTAGCCATGTCTGTCTTTTTATTCACAAGCATGCTTTCAGTATTTCTTATGTCTGCTTCTGATTGTAGTTGCAAGATGGTGCGTGATCCCCACTATCTTATAGTGAATTATTTCTAACGTATGCTTTTGGGCGAAAAAACAAAACGCAATTAGCATTCCAGGATGTTTCTTCGCTTAACATTGTATTGGCAATGTGTGATTCTAATCTAATCATTATGCATATAGACTGTTTATTGAATTAATCAATTAATATCAACGGTTAATGTGGAAGGCAGAGTGGCTTCCCAAGTTTTTTGTTTGTTTTTGTTTGTACTGCTTAGAAATCATTCCATAACATTGGTGACCCAAATTTATTTAGGATTATGGTGTTAAATTACGTCCAATGGAGAAGCATGGTCTATTTTTTTTTTTAAATAAACCTGTCTATGTGTATTTTTATATATAGATCTAAATATATATGTGGTAGTTCATTTATCCACAATTCTTAACACGCGTAGTAGAATGATCAGGAAGAGCTTCTTGTCAGTAGAGCCTACCTTGGTGCATCAGTGCTGCTGCAGGCCTCGCACTTCTGATCTTTATACATTTCTGGTGACATGCCAGGGATGGGTTTTGCTCTGAGTTTATGTAGTGAAGGCCTGAAGACATCTGGATGTGAAGAATACTCATACATTCTGGTTCAATAAATGATAAAGAGGGGAAGGTATGGAAATGGCAGCACAAGCTTATAAAACGAACCGAGGCTGCAGTGAAGGGTTGTTCTGCACAAACTCCCCCCCCCCATTTCCTCTTTTGATAAATCTTATTGTTGAGGCCGGCGCGCAGAGCTTTTGTTGATACAGGTGAATTGCTGGGGCAGCAGGTTGTGCGCAGAAAGGGTTTCTAGAGCGAGCTGTGCGGTCATAAAGTGATCCGCTACAGTAGAGCGTAGCGTATAAATTTCATACTTTATTAATCGCTTTGAATAAAAGCGTATGGGACACCACCTGGCCACCGTTCTGCAAAGTGAATTTTGTTGGATATGATACAAAATCCCAACATTTTGAAATTTGTAATGCAGGTGAAGTATTAATGAATGGCTATATTCCGAGGCTGAAGCTTACTTTAATATTTAGACTCTTGCTCTACTCCCGTTTATATTAATGCACATATGCGTTAATTATACAGTCACACCCAGTGCCAACAGAAATTCAGTTAAGCAGTCTGTTCATCTGTTTGTTCTGATCATAAGTTTGGGTATTTTATCACCGCAGCATTGCTGCTAGTTTGGCTCTTTGCTAAGTTGACTAACACTTAGTTCAACTGGTTCGCTTTAAGTGGTCAATGGTTCAGGTACACCTTATCAAATCCGTTGTATCCAAGAAACAGTGTAAAGGCTGAAGCTTTTTGAGACCTTTCTTTTTTTATGCAAAAATTGATAAAGCTAAGACAGTAGTAGATACTGCATAAACACTGTGGGTTAGTCTCCACAGCCAGTTCTTGGTTTCCACAGCTCAAGAGACTAAGTAAATAAATCCAATTGACCGTGCCTTTTTTTTTTATTTAAAGAAACAGTAACACATTGTGTCAATAGGCCAAATATAAACTTTTATCATTAAAGCAATTTTCTGTTTATTGATTGAAAGTAGTGTTTTTAAAGATCTCATAGTGAGTCATAGTCATAGTTTTTGGGTGACCTAATTTATTTTTATATCAAATAATAAAAATGTAGTTGTCTTGGTAGTGTTGTTACATTTCATAGCGTTTAAGCATTTATTATTATTCAAATGGAAACAAAAATGCAACTATACCTGTTACCTTCCCAGAACCGGATCAGTGTTCCATCATTTCCTTTTGGTGTTAGTGGTTGTCATTGCTTAGAAGTTTATTCTATAGGTCTGTACAAAAATACAGGTGGTGTTACCCGTTTCCTGAATTTTGTTTGATTTGTTGTTTGCTCAGCAATTACTTGGACTTTTTTGGGATATTTGGTGTCTATTAAAACCCAGTTAAATGTGATGCCCATTAAAAACGATAATGCCCCATTTTCCACAGTTTTACGATGGCGGTCTAAACGAAATGTAATTTTGTGCAGTTATCAGTGAAAGTTTGTTGCTTCCCTGTTTTGTACCAAATATTGTATTTGTATGGGGAAAGAGGATAAGAGATCAGAAAGAGTTTGTGGGCATAATATTTTTTTATTAAAGCTGATACCATATTTTCTACCCAGGCTAAGGTAAAAAACATGGTAATTATCCTAGTCAGAATTATATATTAGGTGTAACTGTTTTATTAATACTGCTTTTGTAGAGTGCTGTTGGAAGGGCTATCAAGTTATGCCAGAATAGTTCTATGCATTTAGTATTTTTTATTAACTTTCTTTTTTTAAAATATTTTTTTATTATTTAATTAGCAGTTCACATTTAATGCCTCCTGTAGAGCCACTGAAAGAATGTTCCACGACGAGGGATTTTTCCCATGTTCCTCAAAACGGGATAATATTTTTGTCCAAGTTCAAGTGTTGCTTTAGAAATGAAGATTCTATTTATTGTCACTGGAATCGATGTACTTGTAGATGCTGGGGGGGGGGGGGGGGGGGGGGGGGGGGGGGGGGGGGGGGGGGGGGGGGGGGGGGGGGGGGGGGGGGGGGGG
>JAODKF010000116.1:10469725-10496719 GCA_026779585.1 Mormyrus proboscirostris
TTTTTTTTTTGCTTGTCTGATTTATATATAGCGGTGTGCTTGTCTGTGTGTGTGAGGGTGTGTGTTTGTCTGCAGGGTTCATGCAGGTCCTCAAAGTCTTTGGAAGTCTTTGAAATATGGGACGGCGGTGGCAGTGACACGGTTAACGGCCCCTGGCAAAGGGCCGCCCGCCTGGCGCCCTGAGGAGGGGCCACACTCCGTGACCAGAAGGCCCTATTACACCTTACTGTCCGTCTTCAGTTTACCAGCGTTTAGTGTCGGTCACATATGTCGTGTTGATGCCGGCCGAAAGGCCTCCATGTCTCTGGCTGGGCAGCAGGTTTCCTTACCCAAAATGTTTAATTTTTATGAAGCAGATGAGTTATTAAGATCTGGTCAGATGATAGAAGAACATGGACAATCTAACTCCATTCTTTAATGTAATTAGCCTGATAGGTTGTGTGGTATAGGCAAGTGCATTTTAAGGTTTTATTTTCCTTTTTTTTTAATTACAGAAACCATATGCAATATATCGGTCTGCTGAGCGAGCCGTCCTGAATTTGGAAGCTTTCATGTCGTTTTGTAATTTTTGCTTTGTTTTGTTTAAATCTCCCTATATGTGTAACAGGACAGTTTTATCTCCTGTTCCGCATGTAGGTGCTGGTGTGCATGACTGAGCTGGGGGAATTCAGGCCCCGTGGCGTAACGTGAACAGCCCACTGTCACAGTTGGGTAGCATCTTGCCTTTCAGCTTCTCTGTTTGTTAGATACCCAAAGTCAGTGTTAATGAATTAAAATCTCCCTGACCAGAACACCGGACCACAGAAGCAGGATGCGGCTGTGAAGTCTGTCAGACACAGGTAGCGTAACCAACATAGCGTGAATTTCAGTTGGTGTAGGCTCACGTGGGTCCTCAGATGACACTGTGAGAAGCTTGCAGCACTTAATGGTTTCTTCTGTTCCATGCTGGCTTTAATGAAGGTAACTGCTGTTATAGACACCTCAGTGATGACGCGGAACCTTTTTACTGTGCTTCTCAAACCACCTGTGGTTTGGAATTTTGTCATTCCTGGGAACCATCCTCCCACCAAGAAATGAAAATGCATTGTGGGATGTAGTTGCTCTGATTGCATGCAGCCTTATCGAAACTCTTGGTTCAGTATCATTCAGTCACAGTACCAAACTCTGCAGGACTTCCTTCAGTCCCTCTTATGTTGATACAGGGTGTCCCTAGCCCATGCTATACCCTCTACACAGTTTGTCCACTCTTGTTTGCTTTGCTGTGAGACCTTTTCATGCTTTCGGAGTTTCTACTTTCTAATAATCGTAATGTTTTTGTTGGTCTGCTCTGCTGTCACTTGGAGACCATTTCTTATAGCATCTCGCACCAACAGCTGCACATCTTTTAACTCGAAGCCAATGATGTCATCGGTTTTTAGTCCTTCTGGTTTGCTCTAGTGGCACTACGCATTCTGCATTCTACAAGCCAACTGGATTACTGATGTGCCCATTTCACTTTAGTGTGGCTTCATACCATGAATATCTTAGATTACATGGGCTGTTTCTTGTCTGTTACCCAAATAGTACTTTTCCCGTTTTTTTTTTTTATTTTTCTTTTTTTTAAAAAAAAAAAAAAAAAAAAAACCTTGGTTTTTAAATGAGTCATGTTACCATATAACATTTGCCATACAACATAATGCCGTGGTGAAGCCATTTGGACAGAGGTTGGGTGGATTAAGTATTAATGACACAAGCTCTTGAAAATGTCCTGGAAAGTGCTTGAATTTCATGTACCAAAGTCTGTATGAACCCTGTTTGTTTGTATATATGTTTACTTGCGGATGTATGTTTTAATCCATTTACATTGTATATATATAATGTACATGGTTTAAAAGGTGTGTCTATATGTATAGATATAGAGTGATAACTTAAATCCTTTCAGTAAGCACAGCTTGTTGATTTTTTTTTTCCACCTGCTAACAGATCATGGCGGCTGGGGATTGATCCTCAGTATTTGATTCATTTTTAACCATCATTCCAAACCATTTCTGCTGATGAAAAAGAAAAAAAGGAAAGTACTGTTTGGATTGTTAGCCTGACAGGGGTAGCTTGTGGTAGCTGCGTCCCTCTGAAGCGCCGCATGTTGAGAGAGAGCTGCTGATTCCGCACTCTTCAGATCCATAACCCGTTTCTGCCACCTGCTGCGAGCCAGGAGAAATCCAAGGAACGTCCGTTGCTTAAAGATTAAGATCATTTAAGAATGGTAGTTTGCAGACTCTCCCCAAGTTCTCTCACGTTGACCATTGTATGCGTATGCCCTGAGATGGGCTGCCATCCTATCATTAGACAGGAGCCAGGCGCCTGGATTTCTTTGGCTCAGGCATCTTCAGATGCTCTTGTATATCAAGGAAATTACACTTCTTCAGATGGACCCTTAGCTATGATGGACCCAGCATACACAGAAACGCCTTGACTGCTTCAGTGCATTACAGCCCCGCTAAGGCAGCGAATGACTTCCAGCAGTTGGCTAATTCCATGCAAACTAGCATCAGCAGGGACCCGTTCAAAGTGCTTAAAGGCTTGTCTGAATGCTCAAGGCCGCAAATGCACAACGGTGCCAAAGAAAAAGTCAAAACTTGGATATTAAGTTAGTAGATGACAAACCTGATTGGAACCACTTAGTCCTTGCACATTGCTGCAGTGGGCTCTTTAAATATCAGCTGTTTTGGCATAGAACTTAAGTATTCCATGGAAAATGACATAACATGAACAACTGAAACACTTGTTGATAAAGCATTATTTCCAAAACAGCATGTACCAAAAACATAACTTGCATCTGTCCTTGGGCCTAGTCTAAGGGCACACTGCGTGTGACCATGTGGGAGTATTATTTGATCAATAGTAGCTAACTCAAGGGAATCAGCCTCCAGTTTTATAGTTATTCTGGGTAAGGAGGACCACAGACTAAATGAAAGTGAAAGCCACTGGTTTGTACTTACCGGCAAGTTTTGGCTAGTAACTGTGGCATTTAAACGACCAACTGTGTGATCTCAGACCCAGTCATCATCCGTCTGGTATTTCACCAGAAAACCCATCTTTCCTGTGACTCAGTCTGCTAAATAACTGCCTCATCAATCTATGAGTATAGAACTTATGCTCTAGCACACACCACTGTTTGGCTTTGGTAGCACTTAAACACATTTTACAGTAATTTCTCCCAAGTACAGTGTGAATACTTTGTGCAAGTGTCGTGTGGCAGACCAAAGTCTGGCTCAAGTGTCCAACTCTGAAGCAGGATCCTGGCAACAGTGACCCAAAGCTGACCGACAGGCCATTGAGCATAGATGCCTGAGCACAGCTTCCACAAAACTGTCACAGGGTCTTGTACAACTAAGACTTGCTGTCTCTGTTGTGGTAAATCCCAAAAAACGGCCACATTGTTAGTCTCGGGCACTGGTGTCAAACTCCAGTCCAGAATCCCTGCACATTATTGGGTTTCCCCTCATTTAACACACCTGTTTCAACTCCTTGCGCCTCCTTGTGCTAATTACCACACAGCTCTTGAGCAGAATGATTTGTGGTGGAACTAGGAAAGAACTAAGCTACTCAGGGCTGCGGCCCTCCGGGACTGGAGTTTGACACCCCTGGTCTAGGGGATGTTTGCTATCTGTATAATTACACAATAACAGTGACAAAAAGTTACAAATAGTATAACAAGGTATATTTGCACACACTATGTAATAACATTTTCACAGCTCTGCGGTGTTTTATCTTACCCGATGCTCATCAGAAGGCAGTTGAATCTGGGGGAGAAAATCCACCGGAAATAAGGCTGGATTTGATCGACACCCCTCCCTTAGTTTACAAAATAATTGCATGTAAGCTGTTAGGATTGTTATAGACCCTCAAATTCCTTGGAGTGCACAAAGAAAACCTGATAGAAATGATATTTATAGCCATGTATCATAATCTCGGGGCTTAACTGGGTGACCTTGTAATTAAGTCAAAAGTGGTAATTAAATATCACTCGAAACACCCTCACCGATATCACTTATAATTTTTTTAAGAATAGGTTATTTGTAGAAAAGCAGTTGACATTTGTTTAGCAGAATCGACATCATAGCATCATAGTTATAAAACTTGTGTTGCCATGTAAAATCAAAAGAAATTACCCAAGTAATTAGTGTAATAAAACAAAATAGAAAGTGAAATCCAGCATGCTTTGCGTTGCAACACGCCATTTGTACGACTGTCGGAAACTACATAAACGTGATTAGCAAACACAAAACAAAACTTAGCTCAGTGAGCAGCTATATCTGGTTATGGGTTTAAATCCCACCTCTGCTCTGTTGTGTATGTTTGCATGTTCTACCTGGGTCACGTCAATTTTCTCCAATGAAATTAGGTTAATTAGTGTTTCCATCAACTTTTAAGTGTAAATGTGTGCATGTAATCGCCCTATGATGGACAGGCACCTGCCAGGACACACTCTGCCCTATGCTGCCTGGGAGAAGGCTCCTTTATGTCCAGGACTAGGAGAATCAACTCGTAGTTGAATGGAATTTTTTTTGTAAAAATACCATTTTCCCTGTGTATCGATATCAGTCTTGGATTTACTCCAACGATTCTCTTTCCCAACAATCTTTTGCACCTCCGAGGCTGAAAATTACCTTCTTTTATTTATGCTGACGTTGGGTGGCTTTTAAGTATTAAAAGTCTAAACACTCCAGTAAGTATGATTTTTAGTCAACAGACTAATTTATTATAATTATTACATTATTAGGCTTATTGGTTGATTTATGTACATACAAAATTGTCACCTGACTGCTTTTCTGACAATCTGAGTAGACAAGCCAGTGAGCAGGCCCACCCCAAAAGAATCCCACCTTCTGAAAATGTTCTCTTTGAACTGATCCACCAAAGCATTGCTTCCATCTACAATATGCAACAATGTAAATAGGGGAGAAAAAAAAAACCATAGATCACAAAATGGTCCCATTGAAACATTTTTTTTGCAGATGAACACAAAAATAAGATACCAAGAATATATTACTTAACATAGATATCGTTTAAAATAAATGTGATTTATACACAGTGTATTCCATTGTTCATTAGTACATTACAGCACTTCCCACTATGTTTAACTGGTAGGAGTCAAGATCATTGATGTTATTCCTACCCTTTGCACATAGCGATACATCTTTATGAGATATGAATATCTGGTCCTTTGAAGCATCATTTATTGATATTCTTAAGAGGCAAACTTATTTTTAATAACTTCCAAAAAAAAGTCAAACTATTTTCTTCAACTCAGTTTCTGTACTTACTGCATATAACACTTCCAAGAAGAAACAAACCCAGCTGGAGGTTAGCGGTTAGATTCCTCTACATGGTTATGGAGTTTTCTTCAGATTGTAGGATCTAGTCTGCCACGGCAATCCATGGCATGTTCTACTCTCTGAAGGCAAGAGCACTTCAAAGAAGTAATAGTTTGCTAGGATTTTGTGACAATGAAATGGGTGCAAACCAGAAATAAGAGTCAAGAAAATCCATCAAAAAAACTTAGTGTTCTGAGAAGGGAGGGTGAAGGGGAGAGAGACTGATACACTTCATTGCATTTTGTGGACTGAAATATGAATTCAGATGAAAGTCTAGGAGGACCCCCAGAAGGGTTAAGCACGCTCCAAAACACGAATCGGTGCTCCAGTGTCATACTGATTACAATCAGATAGAACAACTGGTTTGCATGATCCTTTCAAAGGCCTCTGAAAGATCTCTTTGAGTGGGTGGGGGAGGGGGGCAACTTAAGGTGACTAACAGTCAGGAAAGAGTTGCGGCCCCAACCAGTGAATCCACACAGACGGCATGCGGTTATAAAACCGGAGATACAGCAGGCACACTGTGCCATTTCAATGCTGCAACCGGTCACATTAGTCACTGGTTTTAGAGAAGCCTGTTTGCTGTTATAATCTTTTCATTTGGTTACTTTATTTTTTTTTTTTGCTATCCTCCCCATGAGATTTTTTTTTTTTTCTGTGCAAATAGGGATGGGTCTCAAAAGGGGTATAATTATTAAAAAGCAAGACCTGCCACTGTGTTTCTTATTTTCTTATTATATATTAGTTTACCTTCTTCTGTAACTTTTAGATTATTTGACTATTCAACTCTATGCACATTATATGGCATTCTGATGAGAACCACGGGGACCGTTTTCTCGATTTCACCCACGATACCGTTGCCGGCGGCATCTACAGGAGCAGCTTGCCGATGATGACGCCGATGACAAAGAAGACCACGCACAAGGCAAGGGCTCTGGTGTTGGGCCCCTCCTCCTTCAGGGCAGAGCCCGGGGCAGATGGAGAGAAGGGGCGGGGGGCAGCTGACATCGACGTAGCCTTCCTCATACGAAGACCATCATCTTCCTGCGTGGATAGGAAGCCCATTCTGATAGACAGCCAGCATGGTCCCCAGTACTCAAGGCCTGGCTAAGTTCAGCTCACCTTGATCTGTTTGTTTTCCTCGCGCAGCCGCTGCACTTCCGTCTGCAGCCTTTTGCACTCCTCCATTATTTTCTTGACCTCTCCATCATCCAGGGATGCAGACTTGGACAATGTGGAAGATTCGGATTTTAGCAGGCTGGAAGACGGCACTTTGTTGGTGTCTGCATCGTGCTGTGTGGAACAGCAAGATGGAAAAAAAAACACCAAGTCTAACAGATGCACACAACCCACAAGTGTACATTTTGAGTTTTCTTGAAGAAGGTGACATGGCTTCTGTTTTTACGTAAACTACGGGAAGCGACGTGGAAGCGCTCCATGTCACGTCAATACAAAGAGTTTATTCATGCTGTGCTTAATAATATTGGATTAACGGAAATCACAGTCATACCGTTTTCTCATTCTCTGCAGGAAGCTCAAAGACACACTTAAGCTTGGAGTCCATCAGCTCTTCAGGTTTCGCGTCTTTCCACTGCAGAGAGAAAAGGAGGGTAAACGAGAGGGCGACAGGCCCACTCTGCGGAAAAGGCAAAGGGGCGTCAGGTAGCCTGACGCTGACTCACCACTCCCTCTATGTCTGTCATGTCAGCGGGAGCCATCATGGACTGCACCATGAACTTGTGTTTGCTTTTCTCGTTGGGGTCATAATCAAACGGCTGCAGCATAACTGAAACACAAAAAAGGCAAAGGATGGACAGATGTCCTACAACCTGCAGTCTTGAGGTCCTACATCTTGGCCATCTCATGGAAGTAGCATATCACGCTCCAATTTCTTTTTATGATTTGTTTCCCTCATTTAGGCATCAGATTGCTGCCCACCGGGGCCCTCGTGACTGTAAATTAGGGTAATCGGTTACGAAACCACAGGTGTCATTTTTGCATCCCTTCAGTTGTTTTATTAATATTATGGTGAGGACGCTAACAAAAGTCCTGCCAACTGTTCATCACATACAAAAGTGGGAACTGCAGACTAATCACTGTCCACCTGAACAGAACAAGACACCTGAAGTAAGTGCGCACAAAAACAACAAAACAGCAAATTCATGCTAAAGACAACAGCCGAACTCAACCCCATGAACTGAGACGCGTCAGACATCAGGTTACCAGTCTGCATCCCTGCTGAAATTTAACTTGAAATACCACTAATGACAATGATGTAAAACCAAAGAAAAGTGATATCCAAATTAATTTATTCATAGTTTCCATCATTCCCCAGCTGAAAGGTTAAGGATGAATAGATGTTTGTGAAAGATGATTACAACCCCAGCCTTTTTAATTAAATACAATAGCACTACGGGACACAAATACTCAAACAGTGAGGTAATGTCTATAAATCGCTACTATAGCTCACAATGTGACACAGCTCCACTGAGGAAGACCAACATGGCTCCTTGCAACCAACTGTAAATTCACTGTAGCCTTGACAGCCTGATACCTGATCCAGGGCTGTAAGTGTATACCTACATAGAAAGTAACAGTCAGAGTCGAGACACGAAATTCAATCCATGGCCTCACCAGCAGATCAAGCACTAGCTCAGAGCAGGTCTGTAGATCCCATCACATGCAAAGCTATTTGTTGTGCGTGTGACTAATTCCCACACCGGAATGTACAAACACATACGCAGTAAAAGGTGACCAGGAAAGAGTCATGTATGGGGTGAATTCATGATTTATAATTCAAACCAGAACTAAAGGAAAGCTTACTTTTTTACAGTACGGCTAATGTTATTAATCCAATAATACAACACATGCCCTCATTGGAAATCTGTATTTAAAATCGATGAAGAAAAGACTGCTACAGAATAATCTTCATATGTTGGAAGCCTGAAATTTGATCATGTACTAAATGGCAGCACAATCCCTGTTCCAGAAACAGCACGCTCACTCCAGTCTGGCCTGCAGTGCAGCATGTATGTGAGGACAGACGACAAGCGGTAAAGATACAATAAGGGAAAAAAAAACTGGCAATGACAATCTTTGACTTGCACAGCTAACAATAACATGCATATGGTATACATTCGTATGGCATCCTGCCTATTCTTCTATCATAGAAACACTGCACAGACTCCCCCAGTGCAAAGCCGAGCCTGATCAGGAGAGGCAGGAACACAGAAGAATACCACATCTTTATGAGATACGAACATCAGGTCCTTTCACAGAATTGGTGGATGGAACCACGATGAAATGGCGGATGCGAAATATGGTTAACAATGGAATTAGACGCTACAAAAAATTTTAATGGGTTCCTCAACTAAACTCCTTCAAAGACACATATATCGATAATATACCAAAAGAAAAAACCTTCAATAAATACACTACATATCTGTTATGATTAGGATTAGTTTAATAATATATGAACTGTTATAAAATGTGGATTGCAGAATTGCACATTAGAACACGATTAAGACCTTCTCTCCTCCAGAGGCTGCCCACATCAACCTCAGTCAGCAAATACGTACCAGATACATTGATGGAAGTTCCGGCATCGATGACACCACTGTTGGGCCGGACACAGTACCGGCGTGGAGCTGTCGTCTTCACTTTGAAGCACACATTTTTGTCTGCTGGGTTAGCAAGCTTCAGGGTGGTAGTAACAACATCTGTAAATGGACCTAAGAGAGAGTGGCGAAGATCAGACCTTGAAATCCATGTAGAAATCTGTCTCTTTAAAGAGGAAATTCTAAGACTCCAGTTTGTGTAAATTAAGTCGCGATTACCTGCACATTATTTTCTATGTGTAATGTAGTATTCGACTGACACAATGCATTAAACTTAATCTTGATTCCTGAATACAAGGAACTTAAATTACTTGTTAAACTCCTAGTTGATGTCTTACCTGAAGCTATGATTCCTTGATTTAGGTCTATAGAACACTAAAATTTATCCTTTTTTATTGTGATGTATGACAACCAAATTATTTAACAACACGTGCGCAGCTGTGATGGAGCCGCTTCACGTGTACAAGCTAACACGTTTTTCAAGCACATTTAAACCCCCGTAAAGACCGTGGCCAGCACAGATACATACTAGTAGGTCACCGCAGAGATGCCTACACCATGATTACAAACGTGTAAAGCTGATAACAGCCATAACTACACAAAGAAAATAGACGTCGCAAAAACTTTTTCGTTACTGCTAGAAATTTAATAAAGCATTTCTTATAGGCCAATCAACTGAACATGTAACAGAGAAAGAGATACTAATAGTACATTTATTCATCGAGTTGTACGTGGCATGTCTCTTTTGCTGCATAAATTCAGGCAGGGATATAATTCGTGCTCGACACTTTTTTTGTTTCAGTTTGTGTGTTCATAAGGTTTAACTCCATTAAACATCCACGTGGATACATACTATTTTTTAACTACATATGTGGATTGATTCAAATCTTTTCCTGTCCAGAAATGAACATTAAGAATCCTTCCCGATTATACTGGAGCTTGTTTAGCGTGCGACGCAGCGCCTGACTGCCACACACTCACAGGAGGTTGGAGAATCGTCTGAAGACGGTGACCCAAGAGAAAACAGAACCAGAAACAACTACAGCACAGCGCTGGTTCGGCACGAATGGGTGTGCCTTGAGCTGCCATTTCTACCTGCCTGTCAAAGTGATAGCACGATCATGCGGAACATATTAAACTTTGTTTCATTAACAACTTAAGAGTTGTAAATAATAATAATATACCTATACATGTCGCATTTGTCTAAATGGTGTCGTTAAAGGCAGAAAGCGGGCCGTTCATGAACTGGTGCATCATCAAGGTTACGCACGTTAGGCAGCCGGTTAATAAGCGAGCAAAAATGCAGGCGAATTGAGACATACTGTGTTACAAAGCAGAAAAGGGTGCGCGCTTTAAGGAGCGACGATCGGTACAATGCACTGTCCTCCCCGGGTAATTCGGCCGGCTGGCAAGCGAGCCACCGAAGGCCTCGGGCGGCAGTGTGAATACAGACGGGTCTCGGCACCGCACAGATGACCGTGGCTTGTCCCCTTCTTAACCCATAAAACCAGAAAAGCCGAACCAGCGCTTGCGATCGCCGACACGGCGTTAACAAACCCACTGCCTCCCGTCACCGTCTCGCATTTATTAATTTTGGTTACATATTTCATCGTCGTACTAAATAAAAACACTGGCAAACTAATGTCAGGCCCTGCCCCTTTCGCTTACCTCGGAATTTCAGTTCATGTTGTGGTTCCAGCAGCAGGACCTGCTCTTGCCTGGCCATGTCCCAGCCGATCGGAGGTATCCTTCTCTTACAAGGGTTCCCCGCGTCGCGATTTTATCAATCACCGGCAGTGGTTTCAATCTTTGTTTATTAATATTACTCTTTTTATAAGTTACACGGTGCTTCGGACGCAAGGGGGAAAGGAGAGCGGTGCGAGGCTGCGAGCCGCTGAGTGATGATGCGGGAAGGATGTGACCGAGCAGTTCCCGCTGACGTCATGCTGTCATGTCGCGCACTTCTTTCCTAAATTAAGCTCCGTAAGGAATAACAAAAGCTGGAAAACAGGGAATGATCAAAGCCGATCCTGCCCACAAAGTCCCCTCTCGGTCAGCATGGGCCATCGGTAGCTTTAATGCCCGTGCGTAACACAATGTATCTGCGTACTCATGTTCCTCCTGACTTTGTATTCTGGTTTTTGCTCTTGCTGAACTATGAAACTTTAACAATAGCGTAAAACATTGAAATATATATATTTTAATTAATATACTTTCTCAAATTAAAGACTTACTATATTATTAGTTGATTAATAATTATTAAAAGCAAGAAAAATGATGAATTATTAAATCATAATGAATCATAAAATGAATTATTTGGAGTGTATTAAAAAACGTATTAAGAAAACATAAGCTTGTTTTTAAAAGAACGTCCTTTATCTGTACTTATCACTATATCCTTTCAGACACATTATATCTCACAAATAATTCAGAGCCGTCTATAAGTACGGCTTAGTCATGCCGCCTAAATCCGGACAAGAGTTTGGATGTACGTGGAAACCAGTGTGCAGAGCTCAGCTCCAATGCAGTAGGGGGCGCTATAATAATATGCGGTCATATTTGAATGTCAGTTATTTGTCATAACATTCACGAAGAAGTGAAGTAAGCGGAAGCAAATAACACCAAGAAACAAATGAGCATTGCAGAGGGTGGAGAGCAGGGTGAGTCATTGGAAAAGTAAATAGCCTGTTGATGTTCATTTTGCTTTTTTATCAGACAGTTGCGTTATCGTTGCGGCGTTTTAACATATTGTTTGTACAGTTTCAGAATGGCTCTATTTGGAAAGTTGTTTGGCAGCGGGGGGAAAGGTGGCAAAGCTCCGAGTCCACAAGAGGCGATTCAGCGACTTCGTGAAACCGAGGACATGCTGACGAAGAAGCAGGAATTTTTAGAGAAGAAAATTCAGCAAGAACTTTTGACCGCAAAGAAAAACGGCACTAGAAATAAGAGAGGTAAGGGTGTTAAAACGGTGGCTTTAAGAGCGTTAAGTACCTACTTTTGCGAGGATTGATAGAGTTGTGATCAATAATTTTAACTCTAATGTTTATTAGGTGTAGCCATATATGGTCAATAAAGAGTGCCCAGTTCAATGTTTTGAGGCAGGAACTAGCGATATCACCAGTTTTAGTAGATGATTACGTAGTGAGTCTTTATTGGTCTCTGAACTCTTCTGTACAGCAGCCAAATGCCTTGCCTTTTAACTAGTTATGCTTTTCTAATTTGAGCTTAACATGTAATTAATTATACCCTGCACCAAATAAGTTATAAAAGATGGATATTACTTTTATGGTTGAAATATAGCCTTTGAACTGTTTTAAACTGCTCAAGAAAGATAGTAGTCATGGTTCTAAAACTGTTTTTCACACTGTCTAATCAAACAACAGGAAAATAAGCTGACAGTCATGGGCTAGACAGTGACAGGGGGTCTAGAAAATTTGGAAAATAACTGGATTGGTCTAGACTGGGGGGTCCAATATGATATACCTACATGGGGCTCAACATCTCTAGTACCCACTTGCTGGCAATAGATTTTTTTGGACAAATTTCAGCAAGACACACCCATGTAAGATAGATATTAGATTAGATATTGTTGCCCATTTTTTTTTTTTATAGGCTTTGCGTCAACCCTCTCTGCTCCTCCTCACATACAGCTGCCCTGCAGGCATTAAAACGCAAGAAACGCTACGAGAAGCAGTTGAGCCAGATCGATGGCACACTGTCTACCATGGAGTTCCAGCGGGAGGCCCTGGAGAATGCCAATACCAATGCAGAGGTGCTAAAGAACATGGGCTTTGCGGCAAAGGCCATGAAAGCAGCTCACGAGCACATGTACGGAAGCACTTGTGTCCTGTCCTTGATTAAGGTGTTCTGTGCTTTACCTCTCCAACACTACAAGTAAATTCCTCATTGTCTTGTGTTGTAGGGACATAGATAAAGTGGATGATCTGATGCAGGATATTACTGAACAGCAGGAGCTGGCCCAGGAAATCTCTGATGCCATTTCAAAACCAGTGGGATTCGGAGAAGAGTTTGATGAGGTATAATTCCCTGTGTTGATGTTATATAACCTATAATTATGTCTCTGGGTAGCCATTTCTCACTTGCCACGCTTAGTTTTCAATTGGTAAATTCCAATAATATATCGCAACAAGCATTTATTGCTGATACAATGTACGAAGCTAATGAGCATGTGGTTTTATTGTCCTGCATTCTAGGATGAACTTATGGCAGAACTGGAAGAGCTGGAACAAGAAGAATTAGACAGAAAAATGTTACAAATTGGTTATTCTGAGAATGTCCCCTTACCCAGCGTGCCGTCTGCATCCTTGCCTTCCAGGAAAGGTAAAACATTTCCAGATTTACAACCATTATAGATGCAGAAAGACCTTGCTTTACTTCTTAGCTCTGTGCAGATATGCAGATTGAGTGGTTTGAAGAGTCATTCGTAGAAATTCTTTAAATAGAAATGTGTCCTTAATATGTTAATTTCCTATGTAAAGCATGGATACTGTAATATTAATTCAATGAAGTATTAAGTGGTAGAAATGCTTTGGTGGGGATAATATTATGTTGAAATACAGTTTGAGTGCAATGTCTTGAACTGGTGCAAACTTTTACGGCTTTGCTAAAGCTGAGCATAATGGAATCATAATGAAATAATATCCCCTCATGCAAAAGAGAATGGTAGATGATGTACAGTGATAGCTAATGGGCTTTGCCTGCATGTGTTGCTATGCTGTATTCATTACACTAAGACTCAGTATTGCTGCAATTCATGCAAAACCAAGATAAATTTACATTTGTCAGATTATTGGCTATAGTATTGATTACTTTGGACTTTAACTATAATGTATCTATGTATACATCATCCATGAGAATGTGTTGACTCTCTTAGGACCAGACAGGTTTGGCCAGATGTTAAAGTATCAGCACTATTTATGCCCACCAAAGGAAGTCTTTTCAGTGTTTCTGTTCTTAGATTGGGACAAATTTCTTGTATTTTTTTTTTTTTAATCCAGAAAAAACAAAGGATGATGATGAAGATGATATGAAAGATCTGGAACGCTGGGCTATGGAGGCGATGTAGACATTTTGGGGACATTGGAAAGACGACTTTTATATATATATATATATATATTAGTTTTGTGTGGTGTGTGTCTGTGTGTGTGTGTTTATGTGTGTGTTTAGGTGCTTGTCTGTGTGTGTGATAGAGAGAGAGAAAGAGAGCCTTAAATGATCTAGGAAAGACGATTAAAGCTTGTTCTTGTGCTCCTCTGGTAACATATGGGAAGTCAGTATTCTTACTGTTCATGTGTTACTGTTATTTTTTTAAATCCTAGGTTATTTTGCAGTGTTGCTGTATTCTTGACCATTACGTTGCCTAGCTTACTAAACATTTTAGCCAAAAGAAGCTTAAGTGTAAATATATAGACACTATCAAGACCATACATACAGTAAACAACCAAAACACTGTTCATTTTAACAATGATTTAGCCGACTAACTGGGCATACTGTGCGCCATTGTGATGCATTTGGTGCTGCTGATGAAACTGTTCACATTTTGCACCCAGGAATCAATACAAATGTCACCTTCTTGCAACAGACATAACATCTCTAATGGTCGACAAATGATACTTCCAAATCACTACAATGTCATACACGGTTTGTAACTCAAGTAATATGAGTGTCCTGTGTTAGTCTTGAGATGTTATGTTGGCATGAAAGTATTACACATATGTATAAGCTTATGTATAATTTATTTGGTTCTAAAGCATTCAAAAAACTGAATGGGATGCAAATTTACTCTTGCTCCACAGAACTTGTGTACTTTGAAATTAGTCGTGTTTTTTTTTTTTTTGTTAATTTTGGAAAATTAGTTTTGACTGTTTACAGTTATTTTGACTAATGTTCATGTGACTGTTTACAGTGACTGTTTACAGCTTGTCCACAGTATCTCACAGCCTGGCCTCTGTAGAGGAGAATCCCTTTCAGCAGCTAGTACCTTATTTTAAAAATAGTCAAGCTGTGGATAGAGTGGATATACAATGTATATATTTCAGTAACTACCTTTTAACTTATGTTTAATTGGGCATGCTCTGGAGTTATTAGATGTATGTATTTGGGACTATAAGTTATTTTTATTGTGTTGTTATTATTATTATTATGATGTATTTTTTTTTTTATCCAAAGTAACTTACATCTGACACATGCTGTTGACAAATTCTGCAGCCGTGAACATTAGCAACCGATTAAAGCATGCAGGCTTATTTTTAAGGTTCTTTTTAAATGGCACTGTGTGCCTCTCTAAATTAAACATTATATAACTGATATTGAATGTTATTCTACTTCGTCAGATGTCTAATGTCATACACAGGGTCTGTATTAACTAAAGCCATAAGGCAGTGGTTGAATATAAAATGTTGAAAAAAAGCTGAATCTAAGCAGATACTGCTTCCAGTTTACATGAACGTTTTTCTGTATAGTGTGCAAATATTACATTGACGCTTGAATGTTTAAACAATTGTAACTTGTATACATTTTTGTTTTATCTAAATGGAATGTATTTGATCATTAAATTTTATCCTTTGTTTCTTGTATTCATTTGGTGCGTTATTAAAATGATATGGGTACAGCTGCAGGCGTTAGATTGTTTCAGATAAATTAATTTATACCAAATTATGTTGAATTTATACCTGTTTGTTTATTCGGAGAAATTACAATATCAACCCGATCGTCAAATTTCGTCATTGTCACGGAAGTTGGAACATGAAGCGAGAACATAAAGCCTAGTTAAAAACAAAGCTTAAGAGAAATTCATCTTTCCATTAGCATCTAATATATAAAGGATACTTCCTGTATAGTCAAAGCTTTTGTTTAAATTATTCGAAATTAAAATTCTTGCTGTTCAACCAGTGTAAAGAATATGAAAACAATTTTGATAAAGAAAAAATGGAACATAAAACATTTAAATTAGCGCTAAGCATTTATTCCATATTCTGAAAAACTGCACAACAGCTATTTGTCTACGCTGGAGGACTGACCTGGATCCGCGCACGCGCTATTGACGAACTTCCGGTTCCGGTTTTAACTTCAACGTTTTGAGGAAAAACCACGCGCGTACTAAGCGAGAGTGCGGGAGGACCCACTGCTAAGGCAAGAAGTGGTTTTCGCTGACGGTGAGCGAAAGAAGTAAAGAAAATCGTTATCTAAATAAAATTAACGAAAAGCTTCTGTAGTCGGCAAGCATGTCGGGGGACGAGGTGAGTTGTCAGTTTTTGCTGTCTTGAAAAATATATTTTGATTTAGCTTTCGTAAGATGGACGTGGCCTAGTTTGTAGAGCGCCTCCAAACCTACGCTGTCCTTGTGAGTACAGTGTGGCGTGTCGCTCACCTAGGGTTTGGTAAAATGGAAATCCGTAGAGTAAGTCCTACGAATGGTCCAGTAAATAAGCTAACTTAAGTTTATCGTCATTCTAGCGAATGTAGTACATTTGGATTTACTTAATTGAATTAACGTTTATAAACGAAATTGCGTAAAAATCAATTGAATATATAGCCTATTTACTAAAAATGTGCTATCCGTTGAGTTTATGTGAGAATTTCGTAAATGACTTTTTGTGGGGAGCCGTTTTAGTAACAATTATGTTTGCACAGTAGATTCGGGTTATCTAATCGGCTCTAACGTATGTGTGCACATTGTCACCTTTTGACAAGAGATGGCAGTTGGTATGTTTTGAAGTTGATTGTCTTTCCTGTTTAATTTAGATGATATTTGATCCCAGTATGACCAAGAAGAAAAAGAAAAAGAAGAAGCCTTTCTTGGTGGATGAGGAAGGGGCTGAGAGTTTTAACGAGGATGCCCCACAGCCTGAAGTCAAGGAGGCCGAGTTTGACGGTGGGGATGACCGAGAGGTTGACTTAGAAGAAGACGAAGGGAAGAAGAAAGGTATGGAGAGCCAAGGATGACCGACAGTGATTCTCTTACCTTTACACTAAAGCTGATGGGGTATTACTTGTATCTTGTGTACTCCTTGTATTCCTGTCTCAAATGTAAACCATCGTAAAATGAGCCATCGAGAAAAATTAGGGCCGGGAAAATAGTGTAGTAACTTTGTGTTGGAGAGGTTCTCTTTACTTTCCACATCTTTAAAGCAAATTAAAGTTCTGATGTGAAGGATTATTGTGTCTATATGGAATGAGTAAAGTATACTAGCCTCCCTTGTTCCTGGCCCAGTAATTTGGGGAGCTGATGTTTGTGCCTGAAAAAGTTATATTCATTAATGTGCTCTTTTGCTTACATTCTTCCCCTGTGTTTTAGTACGGGATGCTGGGCATTTCAGATATAGACCAAAATGGTTTTTCTTGTGTGTGTTGGGGGATTCTTTTGTGATCTTTTGCAAGAATATAACTAAATTGTGAATTCCTATAAAACAGCACAGTGTGTAATAGTGTAAAATACCAGGCAGTAAAAAAAAAAATACCCGGGACAGTAAAATAGATATTGAATGTATGTAATGCAGGCCCTTTCTGCTGTTCTAAGATCTTGAACTTTTTAACATTCAGTGTTCTCCCCATAGAACACTAAAATTCTCCCCACAGAATCAACTGTTTACACCCCCTCCAAAAAAGAAAGCCATCAAATCATGAGCAGCACAATTATCTGAATATTAAAGAACAAAATATTTCATTATTCACTAGCCAGTTCCTTCAATAGTAGCCTCTGTGAATGGTATTCTGTCAGTCCTCTGACCTTTAAAGTAATCAATACTCAGCTTTATAAAGTTGTAAAAAGACGTGCTGTATTTTATGAGTTACTAAACTTTTGTGTCGTCACGTGGGTTTCACAAAACTCCCAAAAAAAATCAGTCAATTTCTTGTGCCAACCTCGCAATATATCAAAACCGTGATGGGAAAAGCCGCAATGCAGAAGGGTCACTGTAGAGTCTAGGGGATATAACGAAATTCCCTGCCGTGGAATTTTGTGATTTGATTATATTTCAATATGCACAGCAGTGTGCAAGCTGTGTTGCACTGTGTTGCCAACTGTGCCTTTCATTGAGTGTTTGTGCTTTAATTTCCAATAACTGTCATGCCAAATCATTCATTCTGCCTGTGACCTATTGCTCAGCTGTTAGGCTGATGATGCAATCATGATGATGCAGTTTCAAGGTAACCCTGTACATTTCAAGTGACCCAGTTTCCAGTTCACCTTTAGCGCTACAGCATGAGTTCACAGCAAAAAAAAATCCGATTTCAATTGTCAATGTTTTCATTAAGAGATTGTCTGCATTGTTATCGAGCTAAATATCAAGCTAAACCTTCATAATCTAATAAAACATGTCGGTCGTCCTGTTACGCTAAATGCGATGTCTTAATTGATAAACACACTTTTTAAAAAATATTTTGTATGTCGATAATTGGTGCTTTCCACTAATGAAACACGTTGCCATGGCGATAAACATATGGTTATAATTGATCCCATCACTATCGGGCAAAATATGCATTAGTAAACATGTTGGTTCTACTGTGAGGCTAAATGCAAACAATCTCTTAAAACACAATTAAAAAAAAAAAAAAAAAAAACATCGGTGATAGTATTTTATTGCTACTTTATTAATTTGTGGCGCTATGGGTGAACTGGAAACTTTACACAGCTATGGCATGACAGCCACAGGAGGAAGGAATTCAGACAAGGGAAGAGGTTTGGTATGCCAGCTCCACTGTCAGTCTGTTGCACTGCCAAGCAAATAGTTCATGGGCGCTTTCCTTACACAAAAATGTTCTGAGGGCAGAATAAAAAATGATTGGTTCAGAGATAACCAATCAGATTGTACAGAAGGTAGGTCCAAGACATCTGAATGAAATTGCATTTGTTAGACATTTCGTGAAGTGTATTCAATCGTGAGTTAAGTGCATCGTTATACCCCTAGTAAAGCCAAAGAACGAACTACTAAATTAGTCATTGTTTAATTGTTAGTAATATTAGTAACATTCTTAATGTATTCCTCAGATGGGGAGTACATATGGTTTTGGGACTGGTCCACTTCCACTGCATTATACTTACCTTTTGAATTATCACACTAATGAGATATTTGGAGGATCTTTTTCAAGCTTTCAGACTCATTGTATGAGTGAAGGTCTGGCAGAGAGAGAATTTTGAGACAAATTAAACCAAAAATGAAGCGGTTCTGCATAGTGAAGGCAAAGGTCACCGCAGAAGTCACTTGACCTTGCCAAGGTGGTGATGCTAAACGTATGTCCAGGGAATATACTGTTGTCGTTTCGACAGCGTCTAGATTGAAGTAGCACTGAACTGAATACATTTTCCTCAGGGGCATGATGGTTTAAGGTTTTTACAACCAGGTAGAAATAGCCCAGAAAACACTAAATGTTTGTGTGATGTTGTTATATATATTTCTTTAGAGCTATCTGATGACCTGGATGATTTGAACTTCTTCAATCAGAAAAAGAAGAAAAAGAAACCGAAGAAGGTATTCGACAATGACCTAGAAGAAGAGTTAAAGGTTGGTTTTTTTTTAAATATATACTTTTTGCAATGTTCTTTTTCCTTTCACATATATTCCAGTTCATGGTAGGAAAAGGGAATGGTATGAAATCAGTGTATTGGCCAAAATGCAGTCCTTGTGTGTGCTAATTTTTAAGCAGTCAAAGCAGCCGTACTATGAATGTTCCTAAATGTTTGCCACAGGAGCTGAAAATTGATGGAGAACAGCCAGAAATGCCAGAGAAGGATGACCTGGACATTGTGCTGCAAACAAAAAAGTCAAAGAAAGTTGAATTTCAAGAGGAGGGTGAGAAACTGGAAAAGGATGAGGGTATGTGTCAGTCTGTGATGGTCAGTTGTACAGTGCTGCATTCAGCTGCGTACATAATGTCTTTAGAGATCTGACAGTGTTTGAAGAAGTTTGTTTGCAGGATGACCTAGATCTGCTCGGCGCTACACCGCAAAAGGAATTTTGGGCTTGAAGCCGTGGCCTGCAGGACTCATGCATTGCTGTGTTCTGTATGCTGTGTTGTGTTGCAGCGATGGAGGATGATGAACGGAAAGGCAATGACGGGATTACATTCGGCATTCCAGCTGGGCCCACCTGGGCGGGGACTGAGAGGGACTACACATATGATGAGGTACGGTGTGCCTTAAAGATGGTTCTCCGCAAATCTGTCGCTTCCCACACCCTCACAGACATGCGGAAATTTGTCTTGGACTCATCACAACTCTCCAGAGTAAATCGTGGTGATGATCAGCGGCACAGACTTTCATTTCCACGTTTGTGATATATAGCCTCGCAGGATACTCCTGTGAAGCACAGAAATTCTACGCGTCTAATGCATGACCTTCACAGCTCTTGAACCGAGTCTTCAACATCATGCGGGAGAAGAATCCAGACATGGTAGCTGGAGAAAAGAGGAAGTTTGTTATGAAGCCACCGCAGGTGGTCAGAGTTGGCACCAAGAAGACATCATTTGTGAACTTCACTGATATTTGTAAACTGTGAGTGTTCTGCATTTTATCCAGTATGATTACGTCTGATCATCACAGACTTTCTTACACTGCCGGTGTCAGACAACAATTGACACCCTTTTTTTTCTTTCCAGGCTGCATCGACAGCCCAAGCATCTGCTTGCATTCTTGCTGGCGGAGTTGGGGACAAGGTATACTACGTTAAACACAGCATTTTCCCGCTCCATGTTACTCAGGGAACTATCACAATACTAACATATTATGTACATCGAGTACTTTCTTCTAGTATTCTTGCAAGTCTGGGTAAAATGAAACAACTTGGAGTGTTTTTATTTTATTTATTTAATTTATTCATTCGTTCATTCAGTTAATTCGTTTTTATACGCAGTTTTGTTTTTATAGTGCTTTGGAAAAATGTCCAAATATAAGAATGGAGCATGGTACAGGACAACTGGTAGTCCTGAGTCTGCTTGTTTCATCAGTTGAAACAAAACATCTGTGGAAGAGGCATATTGACAGATTCCCCCTGACAAACTCCATTTTCTTTATTTCCAGTGGCTCCATTGATGGAAATAACCAACTTGTAATCAAAGGAAGATTCCAGCAAAAACAGATAGAAAATGTCCTGCGTAGATACATCAGTGAGTTGAGAATCTGTTTCTTTTTCCCCCTTGCTAAAAATCATGAGTGCAGTGTCTCCCAGTGTGACGTTCTCCTTTGTAACTTGCAGAAGAGTATGTGACCTGCCACACTTGCCGTTCCCCGGAGACCATCCTGCAGAAAGACACTCGGCTGTATTTCCTGCAGTGTGAAACCTGTCACTCCCGCTGCTCCGTGGCCAGCATCAAGACGGGCTTCCAGGCCGTCACAGGCAAGAGGGCACAGCTGCGTGCCAAGGCCAATTAGTGCCTCCTCTGCTTTCTAGCCGGGAGAAGTTCTGGCTGCCTGGACTCTGAACTGAAGGATGGCGTCTTTGGGGGTGCGGCCCATCCTTCAAAAAGAGGTTATTCAAGTTGGTTGGCTGTGTTTTCCACTGATGCTGAGTGATGTCACTCTCCTCAGCCATTTCTTCTTCCTGTATTTCTATCTACTCCATCCCATGTTTTTTTTTTTTTATTTTTGTGAACCGCTGATTAAAGCAGTATCGCATTTATTTAAAAAGCTCACGTGACTTTGTTTTTTCTGTGCGTGACAACTTACAAAATCATTCAGCAAATAGTGGCCGTTATGCAGATAATGAAATTGTGCTGTCAATCTGAAGAGGGTGAATGCACAGTTTAAGTACGTGAGGAGTATAAATTCAGACTATGCACTCAAATCATTTACACTGCCTTTCAGTGGCTTGATTTTGCAGTTTCCAAGATCACCTAATGTGTGTAGGGATACCTGTAAACTGATTCAATATAATACAAATAATTAATGGAATTACATCTGTTTAAAATCCAAATAGGATCCAAAGGTTGAATTGTACCTGAAAAACCAACTGATGTAGATAAAAGTGGAAACTGCACAGAAATGCCATTTGCCAGGCAGTCTCCTTTTAATCTTGGCAAACTTACTCATTTTAAGATGTGTGTAATGCTTAATTCATCTTAAAGATGGCAACTAAGTTTGATTATTTTACTCATTAACAATGAGTGTTGGGCTATTTTAACAGCAATTTTCTACATCCAGTCTGTTGCCTTATGTCTTCTAGTTGAACTGTTCGAGATCCTTTCTCTGGGTAATGTCACAAACTAAATGTTCAAGTACAAACAATGGATTGACAAGATGCCAAGAAAATAAGAAGTACTGAGAATGATAAGCAATTCTGGTCATCTTTGGTTAATTGTTATAGTGTTATTGATGGGTTTTTTTTTTTTTAATCCCCAAGTATTTAAATCGGCAAGGTAGGTTCCATCTGTTGCCTTTAGGAAGTACTGTGGATTTTGTTTATATAAATTGTACTCCAATCCTTCACTTTTAGTTTGGGACTGAAGAGATTCAGTGTACCCTATGATATATTGGCCTTTTAAGACCCAATAAACATTTCTTGTTATTATACAATAATATTCCTACAGGAATGTAACACCCAATGTTTTTGGAGCACCGTAGGTCAGGGCTTAGTACAGATTCCCTATAAATTCTGTGACTAAATGTTTCTAAGATATGTTTCACTCATTTGTGAAAAAAATATGTATGTTTCAATGTTTCTTCCTATCCGATGTTATGGTCAATCTTTAATGTGCAACTTTGCTGAATACATTTTGAAAGTCTAAATAAACCCTCAAAGATTTGACAGCTGCTTTTGAAGAAATAATGGAATTAAATTCTGGTGATCTGAAAAGTACACTTGACCAGGTATTAAATTAATCCAGATAATTAAAATAATACAGTAAGCTAAGGAAAATTAACACCTTAAAGGGAACATTTTTTTAAAAAAAAAGAACATGTGAACATAAACATCTTAGAAGTAAAGATACTTTAATGGTCAGTTGTACAAGCATATCAAAACTGTTTAATCTTTACATATCTCTCCTTGCTGTATCCTGTACTGCCTGTTCACTCACTTTTCCGTGAAACATACAGGTGAGAGGAAAGCTTAGGATCCGAGAACAAGGTCAACCATTTACTACATTTTTGGGGCCCAACTGTGCCCCAAAGCTGCATGCACGGTCATAAACATCTAAACTGCATGACCACACTCCATCCTGTTTTGGGATATTCATAGATATGTCTATGTATTTCCAGCTATAATGTTGAGGACTCAAATTACCAGGCTATGCACTGATTTGGGGGTCAGTACTGTACCCTCACACCTTCAGGCCTGGGTGTTTTGAGCCCCACCTCTGACTGTGTGTATGTCAAGTCCGCATGTTCTCGCTGGGTCCTGCATCTCAGCTGCTGCCTCTCACATGTGTGTCCTGCATCTGTGTTCCCAGTGTCACATCCAGCACTTCCTCTGAGCCTGCACTCAATAGACGATTGAGATCAAATAGCAGCTAGTGCCCCCCACCCCTTTCAGTAGAATCTAGCTGGTTTAATAGAATATATCAAAATGTAACAGTTTTTGAAAAACTTTTAGATCAGTATGTTTCTGTAAATGGAAACCATTGAATCCAGACAGTTTTCCCACTTTGATAAAAACAAAGCTGTCAATTACCAATGTCTCCAGGATTTGCTGTGTTCTTTTCCCCTTATCTCAAAATGTATTGATATTTACTGTAATAACTAGAGACATTGTTTTTAATCTACTTATCTTTTCCCTACAGAAATATTGTGACTCGTTTTATCTAAGTGAAAGGGACTGTATAATTCTTCATGGCATGTACAACATCCATCCATACATACATCCAGATAGCGTTTACAATATGCTACATGTATTACACAATACAACAGCATAAACAACAATAATATTTAATAAGAAAAAGAAGAATCCTGGAGAATGAATTAGGAGGCGGGTTTGAGGGGAGGCGGAAGTGTATTACAGGCGGAAGCGGTACAGCCTAGAACATCCCGAGCCCAGACACAGAGGACGGAGGTAACCACGGTGCATCGCCCATAGATAAACGTTCAGTAAAACGTGAGTCCACCTACCCGGGCCTGAATTTTCCGCAGTATTTTACGTAGATTAACATTTTGGATGCCGCCATTGGGTCGTGTGCGGAGTTATTACGGCCTGTTGAAAGCCATATTCAGGCATATAGAGAGAGGACTCCGTTTGCTAAGCTAACGAGCTAGCCGATTTAGGCCGTACGGTGAACCGTCGATAATAGGTAACGATTACTAAACAGCAGCATTGTGGTTTTATTGAGCAGGTAGATTAACGTAGAGATAGTGGTGAGTATAATGGTCGAAACCCATCCCAATTTCGTCGCTCGTTTTAATCTGGTAATTAGCTCCACGTTTTATTTCGTCACTTTGCAGCGTCCCGGGTAATTTCGGAAAAGGATGCCGGTGTCCTGCACACATGTGCGGCGCGAACCTTTCGACGGATCGCGGAGCTTTAATCCAGCGCTGACGCGTCCCAGTAGTAATGGCCTTCCGATTGACTCGGCGTGCTGTGGTCCAATTTGTTACGGGTTAATCTGTGTGAAGTTTTAGGGGAAACGGCAGGCCTTTGCGGCCCAAGTCACGAACAATAGCTATGCGTCTGGTATTCAAGGGTGCCGCAGAGCCGAGCGTGACAGGGGCTGGATGAGGCTCTCCGGGCGCCTCGTAGGTGGGGATCCGTCCGATCGGGAGGATTGGATGGGGATCCCAGTCTGGTGTCTAGGAGCGGTGTTCCGCTTGACCCCCGTGTAGTGGTTTAGCTATGCGACGTGTGTCGGATTGAGGAAATTGAATTAGAAGTGTTAGTGTAAAGAGACTCTTCGGTGCAGTAGGTGGGGTTGCAGCGGTGTGAGGTGATGATACTGGAATAGGGCTTCTGGCCGGTGTGGGTTTGGGAGCGGATGCTGCCTGCTGCAGTGCGGTTTACCCTTGAGAAGCACTCCGCTTTGTACATACGGGCCGCGCTAAGGTTCGGCCGAGCCGTCCGACTGCGGCCTTTAGGTTGAGGTAACGCGGCGAGTGCATGCAGTGATCGTGGCCTTATTTCGTTCTTCGGCTCGTAGATTTCAGTAACGGTTCCTGTGTCACTGTGCTGGGTGAACACCTTTGAGAAAACCATCGATTGTACTCATTGATTCGGCTATTACTATATGACTTGCACAAAAATACAGATACATTGCTTGGCGGATCTTCATCGTTAAACACGGTCAAAATCCGGATATTTGTCTTTCGGCGGTTCTTTGCAGAAAAATACATTTAAATGATTAAGTGGAGAAAATGCACGAAATTAAAGACGTGTAGAAAAATATAATGGATACGTTATTTCTGTTTATCTTCCAGCAAACATTAAGGATAATATTAAGGTTACCAGCGTGATCAAACTGCACAAAGTCAAAAATTAATTTCAATTAAACCATAAAACCATAGTTGAAAATGGGTAGGACACCAACTAGGGCTGGGCGATATGACGATATATATCGGATGACGAAATTAAAACGTCTATTATTTCATATTATGCTCTATCGTTTATTTCGTGGTGACGTTTACAGCTACATTTTCTCATCATTTGGGTGACAGTTTGCAAGGTTACAGCCCAGCACATGGGATGTAGCGGCATTTGGAAGTTATTTGTGACCCACAGACAATAACCAAAATAAATAACCATAAATATCTATATCCATAAATATGTATTTTTATTTTTTTCTTCCACAAAAATACAGAGCGATTTATAAAACGTGAAACGTGTTTTGAACACGTGCGGATCGCGTTATTATATTGATTTCCGGATTTATGTCCAGTTTGTACCACTACGGAACCCCTTAGAGATCTGGGTGGGAAAACATTGAAATAGTTTTGTTCTCTCGCAGGGGTACAATGCATACTATGTCCACTATGTGTTTTTATACGTATTTATAAATAATTGCACTGTATCCACCGCCAGTGACTTTAATCAAGAGAGCTGGGTTTAAACTCGACCCGCTTTCTGGAACATTTCAGTGTAAATCTGCGTATCCCCGCATACATCACCAAGCGTGAATACAATTAGGTAAATCAGAAAGTAGGTTCGGGTATAAACCTTAACTACGGACACCGCGGTAAAGTTAGCTTTATATTCAGTTTCCCGGGTGTAATGTCTTTCAAGAAAAGCAAGCAGCACCCCTTGGATTTCCAGATTTCTTTAAGTGTGAATTAATATTTTACCGTTTGTGTGTGCACTTCACATTTAGTAGCCCAGCTGTCTTGCTTAAAATCAATGACGGTGATTGAACACTGCAAATATTAATCAATACGTATAAAATACACATAGCAAAGTTACATGGTGTGCATTGTCTCCCATTATTTAATGCTTAAACTATATTCACACTTAACTGGACATGTCTGTATTGTTTAGGTTAATAACAATACTGTACTGTAGTACATTTATTCTATGTTTTGCACTTTAACCACACTCAGTACGGTCATTATTCATAATGCAAAACTATTGCAAGCGAAAGTGAAAGCATTACGTGGGAATGCAAAACTATTAAAATATTTTCCCACCCTGACCTTTTAGGGGTTCCATACAAATGTGATGTTGCATGGGCTGTTAATTTAAAATGTGTTTTAATCATTCTTTTCAGTTTTAACTGGGTATGTCTGTATCATTTAGGTTTATACGTATTAGTTCAATAAGTCTATCTTTTGTACTGTATATGGACACAGTACAGTTATTAGTAATGCAAAACAGTTGTGAGGGAACTCAACTATTAAAAATATATATATTTTCCTACCCAGACCTCTTAGGGTCTCTGTATTCCCCATGGCTCTTTAGAAAAAAATCACAAATACATCACTATCCGTAAACATGTATTTTTGTTTGTTGTGTAAAATCATCCATCCATCCATCCATTTTCCAACCCGCTTAATCCTAATGGGTCGCGGGGGGTCCGGAGCCTATCCTGGAAGCAACGGGCACGAGGCAGGGAACAACCCTGGACAGGGGGCCAGCCCATCGCAGGGCACACTC
>JAODKF010000116.1:10497022-10507693 GCA_026779585.1 Mormyrus proboscirostris
TATAATGCAAAGGTAGGCTAAAGTATTAAGGTGTGTGTGTGTTGGAACGTATGTCCTGCACTAGATTAGCCACAATAGCCAGTGTAGTCTCTGAAGATTCTAGTCAGAGACACCCTGGTTGCAGTAAGGATTTTTGTGTGTATATAATGCATGGAGAGGTTGCATTTTATATAAGGCATTTCAGTATCATCTATGTGGAAATAAGTTGGCAATGGACTGAAACTGAGCAAAATCTGATTGCGGTGAAAGAGAAAGTAAAATGTCGCTCTGGAACAGGATGATTCAGTAATTTGGTATAGCTGTATATAAGCTACAGATGAATTTAGACTCAATGAGCAACTTGTATGTAACATGTTTAGGCCACTTTTAAGTGTCATTTACCATATTGTTCTGGAAACTTTGCTTAATGAAAAATGATCAGATAAGTTTTAAATTTGTCAACAGTGCAGACATGGACAAAAGTGACCTGGTACAGAAGGCCAAGCTGGCGGAGCAGGCAGAGCGCTACGATGACATGGCGTCAGCGATGAAGGCCGTGACGGAGCAGGGCCACGAGCTCTCCAACGAGGAGCGCAACCTGCTCTCCGTGGCCTATAAGAACGTGGTGGGCGCCCGCCGCTCGTCCTGGCGCGTCATCTCCAGCATCGAGCAGAAGACGGAGGGCAACGAGAAGAAGCAGCAGATGGCGCGCGAGTATCGTGAGAAGATCGAGGGCGAGCTGCAGGACATCTGCAACGACGTCCTGGTGAGACGCACATCCCCACCACCATGTGTCCATTTTAACACCTGTTCGTAGTTGAGATCATAAAATAAAGTTTCAACATATGATCTCGAATGTGCTCCGTGATGCAGTGTGTGTAACATAGCTTGTGTGTGATTAAAATGCTGATGTCATCACTTTTAGGGACTTCTTGACAAATACCTAATTGCCAATGCAAGTCAAGCAGAAAGCAAGGTCTTCTACCTGAAAATGAAGGGCGATTACTACAGATACCTGTCTGAAGTGGCCTCTGGGGACTCCAAGAAGAGTTAGTATACAAGACACATAAATGCCGTTTTAGGGGTAGAAGTGCTGTGAAATGCCTGTTGCCAGGCTTAAAGTTAGTTTTAGTATGCATTTTCGCAAGCAAAAAAAAAAAACATAAATTCCCTTTTCTCCTGCTAAAGCTACGGTGGAAAACTCACAGCAGGCGTACCAGGAGGCCTTTGAAATCAGCAAGAAAGAGATGCAGCCCACACACCCTATCAGACTGGGCTTGGCTCTCAACTTCTCGGTCTTCTACTACGAAATCCTCAACTCTCCTGAGCAGGCCTGCAGCCTGGCAAAAACGGTGAGCATCGCCTGAAGGAGCAAGTCTGATGCATGGCTTAGGCTGTGAGACGGGTGGCCTGTGTGGGTGTATTTGATGTGAGTCTGTCAGCCACCTAGCAAACCTGGTTCCAGGCCATCTAATGGTTAGCTACAGCAAGTATAGCCTGGATGTGACCTTCACCTATCTATCCCCGTCACTGGTCAGACTGAGCTATATAGCTCTTTTTGGTATTGTCTCTCTCAGCTGTATTTGGCAGGAATTGCTTAAAATAAATATTGAACGTGTTAAAATGTCTTCCCCTCTGGTTCCAGGCATTTGATGAAGCAATTGCTGAGCTTGACACCTTGAATGAAGATTCTTACAAAGACAGTACCCTGATCATGCAGCTACTAAGGGACAACCTCACTGTAAGTTGTCCATCTCCTCCCACCGAATCTAAATATGCTCTTCTTAAGACCAGAGCAGAGACGACAGGCTGACCTCACCGGTTTCGTTTTGTCAAGGAATCCGTAAGGATGTTTCAGTCCAAAAGGTGGAACTTTCTTCTCCTTTCTGATCCCGAAAAGTGTGCATTTCGCATGGTTTAGATGAGAGCGATGAAGGAAAGGGAAACCAGCACTCAACATTTAGAGAATCACCAGGGCACTGACGTCTGTGCTGTGCCATAAAAATATGGATACCGTATTTTACATGATATCAATTTATAAGTCTTTTAAAAAGGTGATTCTGCTCACTGATGTGAAACAGCATGCATATGAAGTCTATTAGGTGATGTAGTATTATTAAGGTTCGGTGGGGACTTTGTTTTTCTTGCAGCTCTGGACATCAGAAAACCAGGGTGATGAAGCTGAACCGGCCGAGGGGGGGGAAAATTAAGGGCTGCACTGTCGACCGTAGCCACTCTTACACCACTCTGCTCCTGCATCCCAGTCCTCGCCGCGCCCCTCTTCTGTATGACAAGCAGTACGAATTGTACCCAATCTGAGTCCCCTGGGAGTCCTGTGGGCAGACAGGGCAGGAAAGTCTGCTTAGGAATCAACATCATGTTCAAATTGCAAGACATTTTTTATTTGGAAATTGTTCTTTTGTGTAGCAGGTTGGATTTCTATTTTATTTAATTTTTTTTGGGCCTCCACTTGTCCTCCCCCACATACATAAATATATATGGCCACCCCTACCCTCCTGTTTTTGTCTCTTTGGTGTAATTGGTCTGGGTATATGCTGGTTTTATTATAAGGTTATTAAACTGCCAGTTTAATTTCACCAAACACTGTGAAAATTAGTTTTGTTTATTAAGACCCTTGTTTGCCTCTTGACAAAATACCCCCCCCCGCCCCCCACCTGCTCAATTCACACCATGTGTTCTGGCCTTTTATTCCGGTCTGTTAAATTCAGACACTTCCTATGTTAGGGTAACAGTACAATTCTGCTGGTGGTTCATACAGAAAGGTCTAATGATGTATTGTGACACTGGCTTTGAGCTTTTTTGCCATTTTATGTTATTTTTTTCCCAAGCAATATATGCAAATATTCTTTTTACAGGTCCAATTAAGTCCAATTCCAACATTCCATTACATGTAAATTATGCTTTTTTTGAAAAGTAGTAATTTCTGGAACAAACTGTAATGAATTATATTTTCCAGGGACAGTAAACCTGTTTGTTTCATTTCTCCTTTGTTCATTCACAAATATGCTCCACTCTGCATTTGGAGGTATGTAACTTAATACTAAACTTGGTATGTAAATGAAATCTTTTTCAGTGAGAAATTGTATGAAAATTTTATCTTTGCAAAGGCCAGCATGCTTTTTTTAATTAAGCAGGGGAAGTGGCATTTTTAAATTAGCCTCCGGGGTCCTTTGGTTGATCCTTTAAAAGTTCAAATGGGATGTATAAACAAAGCAGTATAGGTATGTCTCTGCTTCTCTTCAGGGGAATTTGATAATTTATGCCTGCAACTAAGACAGTCCTGATACTCATTGCATTAAAATGTAGTTCTGGCCACCCAGCCGCTTGCTGAACCCATCAAGTTTGTGTAAAGCGACGGAGGAAGAACCACGTAGCTCAGTGTCACAATACTCAGCTGTCATCATAACATTCCACATAGGTGTAGAAGTCATCCGTCCGTCTTGCCGAAGACAATGTTTCATGCACTGATGAAAAACCTCCCGTGTTGCTGAACAAATGGCAGTTAATATTCTCTGCTTGATGAAAATGCAGTAATGAATGTGGAAATAAGCCTGTCTGTATATCTGGCATCTCTCCTTGCTCTGTTTTTACTCACCAGTATTCTGCCTAAACATAGCTTCTGTGACGGTCTATCACCTAGTGTGCACGTGATTGTGAAATGTAGAGTAGCTATAAATAAAATTGACAAAATTAAGTACCTGGTTACTGACGTTTAAAAAAAAAAAAATAATAAAAAAAATTTGTGTATGTCTTTTATGACAGTTCAAGTTTCACCTTATCTGTAATAGAAGAGTAAAAGATGATTTAAAATTAAATAAAACTTTTATCAGTTCAGAAAAATTGTTTTTCTTCTGAGTGTTTGAAATGCAGCCTTAAAAATGTTCAGCAATATAGTTCCATTGATATGCAGAGGACAATGTGTGTCTGGGCCAGTCATTTTAGGAAAGCTGACTTTTGAAAGCAGATACTTTAAAATAGTTTTGAAAGTACTGGGGGGGGGGTTCAAATCCTGTCTTCAATGCTTATCATTGTACGATGTGCCATTTTCTAATATAGTGCTGCAAAACCCATACAGAAGTAACAAGAAGGTACGTTTTATTTACAAAGGGGCAAAAAATGTAAATACTGGCTGATTGTGAAGTGCAAAGTGAAAGAAAATACAAAAGGTATAAGGTCAATAAAGGGAACATTATGAATACACTGCCGAAGTATGCAGAACGTTTACACAAGCCAGGTCTGGGGAAGAGATGGATACAAGTTTTAAAAAAAATGAAATTCAAACGCAGCCACCAGCTTTTAAAATGTCAATCAGTAAGACGAAGTGAACTGAAAGCACCGAACAGATTGCAAAATCCATAACGGAATGAGACGGCCGAAAGGTGAGAATACTTCTAATCTTTCCAGCTGGAGACTTTAGAGGTATGATCATGCTAAGTACAGATCTTTGCATTATATTTAATGGGATAAGTTTAATTTCAGTATGGGCAGGGACCAAATCAGCCATTAAAATCCCAGTCCCTTAAACAAACAATACTGTGCGTAGAACGCATTACTATTATGTTACCCTGCAGATCCACACTCTCCACTAAGTAATCCTAAATTAATAATTTGGTCAATCGACAGACATAAACTGAGGTATAACAGGTACCTTGATATTTAAAAATAGCTAAAAATCTGCTTATTGTAATATTTCATTATATATTTTTATTCTATTGGTTTTGATTATAATTGGGATAAGAAAAGCTGACGGATAAAGAAATAACAGTAATCACCAGTACTTTGGTATTAAGAATTTTTCAACAAAAAAACAGCACCGCATAACTTATAACACTACTACTTTACCTGTGCAGTAGTTACTAGAGAGAGAAATTTGTCATTCTTTTCATGGAAGGGATTCTTCTTTGTTCAACTGAAAGATTTGTTCAGTATAGTTAACTGATTCAACATTCACTTATGAAATGCGCCCCTTGGATTTTTTTTTCCGTCGGGGGAACTTTTCGTATCTAATAAAATTGCGTTAATATGCAATCAAATTTTCTGAATGCACTTTTTGTAACATATTTATATGTAAAGTACTGTTTCTTATTCACGTTCTATTTTTCATTATACATTTACCTTTGTAAAATTATTACCACTATTGCATGACTCTATCAGACGTCCGTACATCAGCACACCAGCGGAGGGCGAAAGAGAGCAAATGCAGTGAACGTTAAATCATTTATTGAAAGAAATGAAAAGTATGAAGGAATCAGAGCAGTAGGGCTTGACGACATGGAAAAATATTTTATCACAATAATGTATCATATATCAATTGATATTAATGATGATCACAATAATCATAATTCAGGTCATTGTTTCTTTTGCTTAAAATTGCCCTTAATAAGATTGCCCTTAAACAGATCCAGAACATGAAAAAAGGTGACAAACTGATAGGACTGCAAATTGAAATCTAATTTTAATAAATAAATCATACAAAAATATTGTTTTGTTGTAGGGCATAACTCAGCCTCATAACTCACCCCCAACGGTACCATGTGTTGGTAGGCTTCTCCCTTAACTGCCTTGCAATTCCTTCTCTTGAACAGGAACAGGTTCTGCTGACATAGCTGATAGAGTTGACACCCATCCTGTGTTTTATGAAATATCCTGTATTGAAAATTAAATGTGATTTTCCTATTCTTTAATAATATGGGACATATTTTTTCGCTTATCTCTTCAGATTTGAAAGTGGAAATCCTGCTCATGATGCTTGTGATTGTAAGCACCAGGGTTGTGTGAAATTCAGAACTTAATTATTGTGCCCTATTCCATTCATAAACTGGAATTTTAAATCAAACTCTCTACACCCCACAGGATGTTGAATTGGAATTTGAGTCGGAATGACAGAAAGAAGTGAATTAATTTCAATTCAAAGAAATTTATGACATAACACAGGAATGTTAATCTAGTTAATCTAAACAAATAATTATATAACATATTTGCTTTCTAGAAGGTAGATGTATATACTTGTATATGTATGAATGACTGAAGTGTACTTTATATTTGCATTATTGTACAAGAAAATTTATGTATAACTTTTATCATGATCTGACAATTTATGTGTTTTATGTTGGTTCTCTAAATCCCTTTCCATGAGAAAATATTTGTTTCCTGACATGTAACTGTTTATGTGTGTTAGCATTTGTGAGGAGTCTACGGTAGCTTTCCTTGTAAGTGTTATTGTTACAGCTGCACCTACACTACTTATCTGTAAGACTTGGATCTTTCCATGCCATGTGCTACCTGGGACAGGACCCCGCACCAAACCCAGCACCAACTGTGATGGCCAGTAAGGTAATCAGCACAAACTGAGGTAGTGGCCACAGCAGCAGGGAACATCCTATACCCTTCGTATAGGAATTTATTGTGAATTTAATTCCGTTTTAATTCTACTTCCTTAACTTTCTGGTTATTTCTCAAAATTTCAATTTGAGCCCTTTGTTCAATTGTTAGCTGTGCATTTCTACCAATTACAAGCATTTAAGTAAATATTTATGTATAAAATAATATAAAAAATTCTGACTTATCAGTTGTGATACAGTACAACAGAAGATTGAAATGAGAAACACAGTGCATTAGACCTCACACAAACTGATCTGGGACAAGGCACACAAGTGGCTATTGTTTAGTTTATTAAGATACAATCAAGACAGGACATTAGTGAATAGAATTCCAACACAAAGTGAATGTCAATATACTAAAGATAGACTTGATATGTCTTCTTTGAAACCAATAGTTTTGGCCTTTGTAGCTAAATAATCTGTTACTACAAACTATAAAAAACTGAAAACCAGTCAGTTACATTTGTTTTATGTATTTTTTTTTTTAAATAATAAAAGTTTGACAAAGCAGTGTATAATTTTTTTGGGCCCAAACTCCTGGCCTGTAGTGTAGTTGCCGTAAGTCTTTATGTTATACAGCACCTATCGATTCGGCTCAGACTTTAAACTGCAAAAAGTATCACCACACCACCGACATTATTTTTTACCTTGTTTATCTATAATATCTCATTTAAAAAATGTTGTGGCTGCTGAGCAGTTACTCTCTTCGGCGACAGCTGAGGTTTCCCGTGACTGGGCGCTCACACTCCGCGATACTACCCAAAGGTGCAGCTTTACTTTATATCCATGTTTTCAAAACGATATATAGGATGACAAAGTACGGTTTGTATCGATATACCTATTATTAATTAGGTCTCTTTTAAAGATTTTAATAGAACTCTTTCATGTTAGTAAAACAGTGACTAAAGTTATTCCAAAAAATAATTACGGCCTAGAACCTTTGCCTCCACCAGCCGCCAGAAATGTCACATATTTAGTTCGCCAGATTGCGGCGTGATATAAAATTTAATGAAACTTTTGAAAACTAAACAACTCAATCCTACCGTCTAAAGACACAACTGCAGCACCAATTATCAACGTGTACTAACTATCTCCTCCATGCCCATATGCCACTAGATTTAATAAAGACCCAAACACTCCCGAAAACCGGTACAGTTGAGTCTAGCTATGAACTTAATTGTTGCCCGAACATATTTTAACGTCTCTGGAAGCTGAATAACAGTGGAAAGGTGGGGGGCTGTTTGTAGGACTATTTTAGCGCGGAGGAATCCCACCTGCAAGCTGATAAATGACCCGCATGCACAGGAGGGCCACGGCCGCTGAGTGTTGAGCCGCTACCGTTAATTGAGTTACTATAAAATTATATAAAAAAGCCCTGCGGCTTTTGCAGCTTTATTTTTGAACGTCAGCAGGTAACGGCTGAGGGTTTGATCCAATCCACTGCTTCACTGAGGAAGGTGAGGAGCTGCTTCTGGCGCGGTTGTGTTCGAGTTTATTTTATTTCTTTAGAAGTTGGTTGCTAATTTATTGATACTCGCGTTTGAAGATTTATTTTAAACGAATGAATTAATGCTGAACTTGACTGTTCGTAAGATAAGATGCCGGCCCATGAAACTTTGAAGAGCTGAAAGCAATCTGGTGTTTTTTTTTCTTTGCGGTTTTTATAGTATTATTTCTGCCATGCTCTCGTATTGAGAACTTTATTATACATGACCTAAATTTAATAAAATGTTACCTTTTATTTCTTTTTACTTGGGTGTTTATCCCGAATGGCGTTAATTCATCTAGCTGCCACCGTTAGCATACGAGCGTTTAAGTTTTATCGTGATTTAGCCTTTCTCACTTTATTTTGAGGTGCATCAACTCCCGTCGTTTTTATGTACTGGCTACGGTCGATTATTTTAAATCGTCACCCTTCCTTCCATCCATCGCCTAATCTAAAAAGTTAAATTACATATGATTGTTTTTGACTGATTGCAACGGCTGGTATCCTGGGTGGAGGACTGGTGACGCGTGTGATTCGCATGTGCATATAATCAGCTTTACAGGTAAAACTATAGGTTTAGAACTTGGGTCTGGTTTTTACTGCGATCCGAACCGTTTGTGGCGATTTACAGGTATGTAACATTTGAGCTTGATGTTCATTTTATACGCTACGTTAAATTCAACGTTTTAAATATTAATACTGGTGTGCAAACGAGGTTGGTATTGTAAAGTTTAGGGCCTTGATATTTTAACGACTTGTATTCAAGCTCAAATTGTAAGCATACAATTGACTGACTGGTGTCAGCAACCAAACATGTGCTTTGACACCCCCTTAGTGCTCGGAGTTTGTCTTGACACATACATTACTTTTACAGTATTTGAGGCGCAGTACTTTTTATGGAGGTGCACTTGCGTGAGCATTTTGCCTTTGGCATTAACTATATTTGGAATATCTGAGAAAAATGTAATAGAGTACAGTTTAATCTTCCTTTTTGCAATGGTCGAATGCTTTTTGAAAGCTCGTCTCTTTTACCAATAACGCAGCCAGAGCAACGATAATATTAAACGGGAGATTACGGGAACTTGCTTAATACTGTAATATGTTTAGGAATTGCTCTGTTTACGTGTCTTCAACGGCTCATTATTTTAAGTTTCATGTGGAATGTTTTATACTTTTCACTTCATAATGTAGCCTGGCCTACATAGTGAGATTTTCACCACAGAATAAAAATTACAAATGGCTCAGGTTAGCTGGTAATCAATAGGTGGTATCAGTGATATTAGAAAAATATCTTCCACATCGGTGCACTGCTACAAAGGGTTTCTTTGCTGTTGTCTCAAGAACAAATCTTTTATGTCTGATCTTGGAATGCTTAAATTTTAAAGGAAAATGTATATTGGCATGGTAAGGGCACCTTGTTTCTTGTAATCAGTTGCTGGACATTAAATTTGTGGGAACCTAGTACAAATAAGGTAAGGTGGTAACTGGTGTGTAGCACGTTGTAGGTTCTCTGCTTTATGAATTGCTATTTATATTGTGTTGCAGGTTGTAAGAAATTTGTATTAAGGTTGTATGGTTGTGAATGTTTGCAATAAAAATCCCTCGCTGCCTACTGCGCATCATTACCTATTTAATAATTTCTGGCAATAAAGCAGTACTGTTCGGGTATATGAACCAATATTGTACCTGTGGTGTCTTGCAGAGTGTTTTCAAGATGAACAGCACTGGCTCGTCATACCCCCTTGCCTCGCTGTATGTGGGGGACCTTCACCCTGATGTCACAGAGGCCATGCTCTACCAGAAGTTCTCCCCAGCAGGTCCCATAATGTCCATCCGTGTCTGTCGGGACATTATCACCCGACGGTCACTCGGATACGCCTATATCAACTTTCATCAGCCTGCTGACGGTGACTCTTGTTCTCTGCTCTTGAAATTTACATGTTTGACTGTAAGGCTTATATAATGTGTGTATTTTTTTGAGGGAAATACTTTGAAATGTTTGTGGAACAATACCCCCAAAACTACTTCGTTTTTGAAGCATCACATGTCTCCCCAATGTTTTCCATAGCGGAATGTGCTTTGGACACAATGAACTACGAGGTCATCAAAGGTCGACCTATTAGGATTATGTGGTCCCAGCGTGATCCTAGACTGCGCAAGTCTGGTGTTGGAAACATCTTTATTAAGAACATGGATGAGTCAATTGATAACAAGGCGTTATTTGATACCTTTTCTGCTTTTGGAAACATCCTTTCTTGCAAGGTATTTTTGAGTAAATTTCAAGTTGTCTACAGAATTATATTTGCCGGTGTCTGTCCATTTACAGTGAAGTTAGACCCTTGGGTAAATTTTTGTTTTGAAATGGAAATGCTAAAAAAATTCAAGATTAATACTACTTTTGTAACTAGTTTTGATTTTTAGCATTGGTTTGCAAGCAAGGCTTGCTTGATCTTGTTTTTAACTAGGTAATATGAATGTTTTCCAGGTTGTGTGTGATGAGAATGGCTCTAAAGGATATGGCTTTGTTCATTTTGAGACCCAAGAAGCAGCCAATCGCGCCATTGAAACCATGAATGGAATGTTGCTCAATGATCGGAAAGTGTATGTAAAAATCAAAGTGAATTTTAAGCAACTGGGTGCTTGCTCAGTGCATCTCAAGTCTGTTAAACTAGATTTGGGAATTCTTTTGAACTGTATCATCCATTTTTGGATAAATGATTTAGAATGATGTATTTAGGTCAATTGTTAATGCCAGTGTAACACCTAAGCTGTATAAACTAAGTGAATGGTAGTGTCTTGGTTTTT
>JAODKF010000116.1:10519921-10538576 GCA_026779585.1 Mormyrus proboscirostris
TGTGTCTGTGTGTGTGTCTGTGTGTGTGTCTGTGTGTGTGTCTGTGTGTGTGTCTGTGTGTGTGTGTGTGTGTGTGTGGTGTGTGTGTGTGTGTCTAAGAGAACAAATGCACAAAATAATGGCTATTAAACTTAATACATGATGCAGTTTTGGATGGGAAGCAGTCAAACTGCATTTTTGCATAGTTGTACGATGCTTCGTTAATTGTTTTAAATTACTTGTGTTTCCCTCCATTGCATGAAAGGATTTTATTGCAGTTGCAACAAGCAATATCATTGTTTAACCTTTGTAACGTTAGGCCATATTTTGATCCCTTAACATTAGGGGTGTAATGCTACAGTTTTCCCATGGTTTGGCATGTGTCATGGTAAAAGTTCAGGTATCTAAGATTATGGCACACTACCCTTTTAATTAAACAATGAATTTCTTTCTTTTCCATATAACTATATGTAGATAAAATGGCAGCATGACAAACTAGGCCTTGTTTATGTCTCTACTGTATGTAGTCATGGGAAGGAAAATATGAAAAATGACACTCGCCCTCGTCACAGTTCGTAATTGCGTACAATGTGCTGAGACGCTCCAAGGAAATTCTGGTGGTCTGCACAGCTGAATTGATATCATGCTACAACGTATTCAGAATACAAACCCCCACCACACACACACACACACACACACACACACACCTTTTTTTTGGCAGTTTATTTTTAGATTTTTTTTTTTGATAACTTTTTTTAAATAATGCAATTTAATTTTATTTAACAAGAATATACATGAAGTTCAGCATATCACTGTTGAATAGCAACCACAGGCATCTGCAGCACCGTAAGTATAGATAGAGGATCAGTATTACAAACTGCACAACGCAGGAGAGGGCAGGGTGTTTTGCAGCAGACTTGCCACATTCTGCCTTTTTCCTTTGTGTGAGTGGTGGTCACTCGAAGATGGCGGCTTTTAAAATTCTCTTGGTTCATTGGTTTAATTTTAGTAGCAGTACAGATGAGGGAACATCAGTTTTACATGACTGTTAAAACGCTAGCGAATTACTCATTCCACTGCAAACAGTAATGACATTTACTATGAAGATAAGTACACAGATATATTTTACACCATTTACAGCTGAGTGCAGAGCTTGCTGGCTGCTGTCGAACCCTACAGCGTCACTTATGTCAGCAAATTGTTGGCAGTGAGTGGGATCACCGCTCATACGTTGTATTGCTGAAACAATCGATTTACATTTGAAGGATGCGGCTACCTTTTAGCCAGGAGGCAGATAATTTATGCCATCTGCTGTTTGTATAATGACATTTAAATTCATTTATATTATAGCCCCTCAAGGTGACCCCAGTGTTTTAGATGTACACTACCATTCAAAAGTTTGGGCTCACTTAAGTTTCCTTGTTTTCCGTAAAACATGCATGAAATGATTTTGAATAAGAAATTTAGCTAGCAAAATAGGACAGTCATTGACAAAGTCGGAAATCATTTTTGAAATTTAACTGTTCTTTAAACTCTTGCCTTCTTCAGTTTTTCCATTTTCAGCAATTACAGCCTTGTAGACCATTGACACACTAGATAGATGTTAATTTGAGGTAACCTGGTGAGATTTCACCGTGTGCTTTCTGAAGCATCTCCTACAAGTTGAACTGGCTTGATAAGAAGTGCCCAGGTACCATTTGGTCAAGCTGCTCCCATAACGGCTCAGATGAGCTGAGATCCGGTGACTGTGCTTGCCGCCCTATTGTACACAGAACACCAGCTGACTGCTTCTTTCCTAAATTCTTGCATGGTTTGGAGCTGTATTTGTCATTGTCCTGTTTAAGATGAAATTGACTCCAGTTAAGTGCCACCCACAAGATATGACACGGTGTTAAAGGGAGTGATAGCTTTCCTTCAAGATCCCATCTTACCTCCTCCATGCTTGACAGATGTCATTCAGCACTCCAGTGTCTTCATTTGATCTGCGTCTCACAGATGTTTGTGAATCAAACGTAGATTTGGAGAAAAGTGCTAAGGATGAACAGTGGACGAAGGAAAATTGTCTATTTGCATATCTGTCTGTCTTATTGGCCATTCTGAGATGCAGCTTTTACAGCTTTGCAATTCTGCCTAGAAGGCCAGCATCCTGGAGCTGCCTCTTCACTGTTGACATTGAGGCTGGTCTTTTGCTGGTACTGTTCAATGAAGCTGCCAGTTTAAGACCTAATAAGGCATCTGTTTGTCAAACTACATACTCTAATATATTAATCCTCTTGCTCATTTGTGCACTGGGGTCTCCCTCTACTCTTTCTGTTAGAGCCGGTTTGCGCTGCTGTGACGACGTAACACACAGCATTGTTCAAGATGTTTGGTTTCCTGGCAATATCTTGCATGGAATAACCTTCATTTCTCAGAACCAGAATAAACTGATGATTTTCAGAAGAAAGTTCTTTGTTTCTGACCAGTTTGAGCTTGTACTTGAACCCACAATCGATGTTCCAGATACTCAACTAGCCCAAAGGAGGCCAGTTTTATTGCCGTTTTAATCAGCACAATAATTTTCATCTGTGCTAACATAATTGCAAAAGGTTTCTAAATGATCAATTAACCTTTGAAATGAAATTTGAATTAGCAAACACAACATTCCACTGGAACACAGGACTAATTGTTGCTGATAATGGGCCTCTGTACACCTATGTAGATATTCCATTAAGCAGCTGTTTCCAGCTGTGATAGTCATTTACAACACTGATCACAAATACTTGTTACTCTGGTTATTTTAATGGACAAAGCTTGCTTTTTTGAAAACCCCAAACTTTTGAACAGTAGTGTGTGTTTTTGGGGAAACAGGCTTCTATTAGTGCCGATGCATATAGGAAAATGAGCAGCATATCATAATGCTGGGGTTCACGCATACATACTGAACACTGTACCGTTACACCCCTACTTAACACACTCTGCCATGGCAACACCGAACGAATGCTGTGAGAGCGGAATTCCCACCCCTCAAGCAGACGGGAGAAGGGAAACTGGCTTTGATCAATCACTTTGCGGCTATATATGGTGCAATGCTTTTCATTTCATTAGTACCCTGAAACTAGTTTGTTTGTTTGGTGCAGATTACGGAACTGATAATGCCAGACTTTGCTACTCAGGTTCTAAATGATTAACAACCCGTTGCAGTTTGGATCCAGCTATCAGGACCCTTCCCTTGGCAAGTGTAAATTCAGCTTGAAGCATGCAAGTAGGCTTGGACAGTAGCCCTGTTTGCTGTGGTATACCGAAAATACCAAGGTATACTGTAATGCTGCCTAAAGTCTACGTTTAACCATGAGAATTTAAAAGTCATGCAATTTTGCTACAACAGAAAATTGAAAATTGCCATGAATATTTACATTTGTCAGTAATGATCAGAGTCTTCAGAAAGAACACATTCATACTGGATACTTGTTTCAACTGAATGTTCGACTAACCCCTACTAAGTGTAACTCTGTCTGACTGGCTAACAATTTAGCAGATGATCAACTTGCTCTTCATGTAACATTGTTTTTATTTTGGATCAGCCACTTTTAGACTAATCTGCGGCATCTTGGATTTTAAAAAAAAAAAAAAAAAAAATGGAATGCATGGCTGGGCGATATGGCAACAATATTGATAATATGTTGTTGGTAATATTGACAATTTCCCCAGTCCGTTCTCATTGCAACAATCTGCATGACTATGTACAGCACACGCAAACTCCAGACAAATTTAGAGGTTGGGGGGGGGGGGGGGGGTGAGACTGCATGGGGGTTCTCCTCAAACCAAGAACCTGCTCAGACACAAGATGTGGAATGGTGTATGTCTGGATATCTATTTTTTTATTTTTTTTTTATTTTTTGTGAGTTATGGGATTTCTTTATGGCCAGTGGCGTTATTAAAAGAAAATGCAGGAGTGTTAACTTCATGAGTCTTACCATGTGAAAACATTTCATCTGAGGCCAATGCCTAATCTGAATTTCTGTGTTTTGTCTAGATAAACTACACGAATGAGCAACATGGAAAATGATCATTGCAGTGTTTTGATGGAAATTGCAACATGAAAGCTTTCCTGAAAGTTTAGATTTAGGGGGAAATTGAAGAAATTTATAAAATTCATTGCCAGTTCATTGGGCAAATGAGAAATGACTTTAGAATGTAGTTGAAAAGCCAGCATACTGTTTACAGAAAGTGGTTTTGTTTACTTTTGTTTAAATTGGGGAATTGAATTTTCTGTGCATTAAAAAAAAAAAATTAAATGGATCCTAATGTTTGTGTCGTCCCTCTCTCTATCTGTCCTTAGACCTTGCAAAGTACAGTAAAGGTATTGCTCTAACCCAGGGGGCCCAACCCCAGTCCTGGGGGTCGGAGCCCCATGTAGCTTAGTTCTCTAGTGCCCTGTTCTACCGTAAATGATTCAGCTCAAGAGCTGTGTGGTAATTAGCACAAGGAGTTGAATCAGGTGTGTTAAATGAGGGGAAACCCAAAAATGTGCAATGCTCTGGCCCCCCAGGACTGGAGTTGGGTACCCCTGGTCTACCTGCATGATTGATCATGCCACCTTTTGATAGCCTCCTCTCATTTGTATAGTTCTTATGTTCTAGTTCTTATGAGCATATGTCTGTTTTGTATCTACTTGTGTGTTGACGAAGATGAAAGTGAAAGGCATGGCAGCCCCGAGAGAGTACCCCACCCACGACAACCCTACCCCAGATAGACCATCCCTCACATGACCTGGTACCCCTGGGGATATTTTCCATACGTGGATTAGATGAAATTGTTGACGATTTGGCATGATCCTAGATCTGTCCTTTTTTCCAAACTCTTGCTGGATGTGTTATAGCAATACATCCTAATCCTCAAACCTGCTCGGAGCAGGTTTGTTCTATCTAAACAAGGATTAGCTCACATCGATTCTGATTTTGTGTGTGTGTGTGTGTTCTATTTCTTTAATGTCTGGTTCTGTGTCGATGTAACACTGCTCTATGTGCCTCAAATTGCCCCGCGGGGACAAATAAAGTTTTTGATTGATTGATTGATCAGTGTCTGCATGGAAATCCATTCAGTCATGGCTTTGCCATTCATGGACGAGCAACCAATTGCACAAATATTAAGAAGGGAATTTCAAATTGAGAGGGTTTTGCGCGATCAGCAAGATACTTTATTGTTGCAGGATTCTTTTAGAAAAATACCGCTTCAGCCGAGATGGACTGTTATATCTTAGTCTTATTAGCACCGCATAGTAGAAGTCCAACTAGGCAAAGTCGGGCTCACAGCCACACAGACAATGTGCGTTGCCTTAATTTTTTGCAAGCGGCCCTTTTTTTGTAAATTGTAGGCGATGCGGAAAATATCAGAGTACAGTTTGCCAGGCGATTTTGCAAAGTCGGTTTGGGCCTGAAATATTTTCTTCAGGTTTTCATTGTTTTTCCCGGACACCTGCGTGTGCTGTCAATTAGAGGTGTTTTATACCATTGCAGGTAATGTATACACAAAAAAAAAAAATTTTGTATAAAGAATTTCAAAATTGTGCTAATTTTCTCATTACCCAGGATTTCCAAATGTGATTGGGCACTGGATTGTACCCAGATCTGAATCAAGGCCCCATCAGGTCCAAATGAACCAGACTATGTGAATAGAAAAGGCTTCCACAGCATTAACGTACAGGTAGTGTCACAAGTGTCAAAAGCTGAAAATGGCCAATAGGCATGTTGAAATACAGTACAATTGTTTGACCTATATGCTATAAATTCAGATGATTTGTGATGCAGCATACCTAATTTCAAATGTGGAGGCTAAATACATTTCTAGAGAGTCACACCTATATCAGACACTTGAACAAGGTAATACCAGTACATATTTATCAATCACGATTGTTACATATTCCACAGGTCATCATGATGAAATTCTGGTTGAGGACAGGGGATATGCCTGTAAGAATTTTTTAATGTCCCCATTTCCCAACCCTGGCCCACAAGCTCGATATAATGCAGCTCTGTCTAGGACAAGGGCATGAATTGAAATGACCTTTGGCCAACTGCAGGAGAGATTTCATTGTCTGAAAAGGCTGAGGGTTGCTCCTGACAGGGCTTGTAACATCATTGTTGCATGCTCTTACACAACATAGCTACCATCAGAAAAGAGAGGCCCCCTGAGCTGGTGGTCCTGCTGCCTGCTGGTGAGCCACTTGAGCCAGTGCACCTTGACCAACCCAGCGGCAGAGCTGCCAGAGGCAGAATTGTGGCCTGATATTTTCAATAATGATGACACAATTAATTTACACAAAGTTCACATTTATTACAAAGACACTTTACTGCCCTTCAGTTTATAAGGAGGAAAACAGAGTATTAATTAAGATATAGCGCCCTTCACAAATATTGGAACGCCTTGTAAAGATTTGTAAAAAGGGTTAGAAAAAATCCACTTTTTGGCAAAGCAGCTTCGTTTCACACTGAAAAAATTAGAAAAATCCAACCTTTCATTGAAATACATTTCTTCAAAGAAAAACAAAGCCTTCATCAAGGGCACTGTATATATGCACACATACGCACAATATGTATATAAATTTATAAATGAGAGAAATTTGTTAGCAATTTTTTTAAGTATTTGTATCTGCAGCTTGAATTTGGTTTTTCTCAGGTCAATATCAGGTCAAGTTCCATATCCTGCTGAATTTTTCTCATTTGAAAATTTCTGCATGTAATTTTCTATTGAAGGTACTTTTTGCAGAGAGCACGCACATTTTTCTGAAAACAAAAATCCACATGCTGTAGTTTTTTCTTACATTGTATACACAGAATAGCAATTTGAATCATTTTGTCACTTTACAAAGTACAACATATGGCTGAACTAACCTTGCCATCTCCTTTTTTTGATGTGAATTATGTTCCAGAATGCACGTGTGTGCTGGCAATGGGTTCCTGCACAAGTTATATCACTATTAACTTAGAAGATCGATCAGAGTTTGTTCTAACATTTTACACATTTATCTCCTCTCCTGATTTATCTCATCAAGTACATCACATTCAATCTCTCGTGGGTCAGACACAGGTTCAAGAGATATGACGGTTATCCCTGTAACTGGCCCAGCATAAAAAGAGGGAAATATGGGAATCGGCGCAATAGCGCAGTGGTTAGCACTGCTTCCACTCCGCATGAAAGTCCTGGGTTCAATCCCGGGTCCTTTCTGTGTGGAGTTCGCATGCTCTCCCCATTTTCACCAGGTTTCCTCCCACAGTCCAAAAGTGTAGGCTGATTGGCGTGTCTAAGTTGGCCCTGTAGTTGTGTGAGTGTGTGCGCCCTGGGGTGTGTTGGCGCCTGCCCAGGGTCCGGTCCCGCCTGCGCCCGTTGTTGCTGGGATAGGCTCCGGGCCCCCCCCAACCCCAGTGGGGGATAAAGAGGTCATGATAATGGATGGATGGTATCACAAGTCCTATGTGAACATACCTATTGCACAGACATATGCAATGCTCATCATTAACCTGTAATGAAGTGAGCACTGCTGCATCCTGTTCACCCTACAATGCCCTCAGAAACGGGGCGATGGGCACTTTCCTGGACAGCCAGCTCTTCAGCAGGGGTTAGGTCTGGACCAGGATCTCCACCAGGTTTTTGGTCTGCCGCCTTATTATTAGCGTCAAAAGGAGTGTTTAATAAATGCCAAAGATTTTCTACATTTCACATACATGAAATTAAGAAACACTTCTCTTTAACTTGTTCCCATGTCCTGATTGTGCTCGTATTTCACCTGTAATTATGACACTAAAATAATAATGAGACACTGGAAATGTAACACTACATTCAAGTCATAAGTAGAATAACTGAAAACTACTTGTGCATTTAATTTGTCGCCCACTTTTTGTCAGCCATCTTTTCTGGTTTGGGCCGCTTTTGATGTGTTTCCTTTAGTACATATAAAATCTTTCAATTCATCTTACCCCTCTAATAAAAGGTCCTGCTCGGATTGCATGAAAAATTGTGCCCTGTTTTTTGAGTTTTGGGGAAGCCAATGAGAGACTTGCGATCAAGTTTTCTAGACTCGATGTAGAGGGGCTTTTCAAGCAGCGTGGGCGTGCACAATCATCTCAGATGATTGGATCCAGCTAGATTAATCTGTCTTTGAAGAACCCACTTAATAGGATGAGTTTCATGGCCATTAACTTATCTGATCTTGGATGGTTTAAGCGACGCATGGAAAATACCCCCCTATTCTAGGACGGAATTCGCTGTTTTTTTCCCTTCCTCCTCCCTTCAGTCTGTGTCAGTTGACGAGAAAGTGCTGATCTGGTGTGATGCATTAAAAGAAGCAGGTTATACAGGATGTTCCAGTCCAGGGTGAGAGAGATCAGTAGGCGAGAAAGTGGCCACCGGAGGGCCACCAGCCCAGACCAGCTCGGGGACCCACCGCCAGAGGGCCACCAGCCCAGACCAGCTCGGGGACCCACCGCCGGAGGTCCGCCAGCCCAGACCAGCTCGGGGACCCACCGCCGGAGGGCCACCGCCAGGGGGGCCACCGCCAGAGGGCCACCAGCCCAGACCAGCTCGGGGACCCACCGCCGGAGGGCCGCCAGCCCAGACCAGCTCGGGGACCCACCGCCAGAGGGCCACCAGCCCAGACCAGCTCGGGGACCCACCGCCGGAGGGCCACCAGCCCAGACCAGCTCGGGGACCGATCCCCAGTGAAAATACTTTTCAATCGTATCTGTGTGAAATTTTCTGCACAAAAGTGTTTTGTCTTTGCTTTTTACTAATAAACAAAGTAGACTGTAACTAAACAAGATATAAATATATCTTCTTGTTCATATTATTATAATGGATATTTTTCTCAATTTCAGTCATTGTATTTCATGTTTGACTTTTGTAATATGGGTATGCTTTTATTTTAATTATTTTGGAATTAATTGTAATGCTGTGATGTGATTTTTATAGGCTTTATTATTTATATATATATATATTTATTATTATTTATTTATTACGTGAGAAGTGAGAGTGTGGAATTTTGTCTGGTGGAATGATCTTTCGGGAATCTGTTCCCACACGTCGGACGTTCTTTGAGACAACACTTAACTAGGCGAGACAGTTAACCTGTGGTCTGTACTATGAAGCGGGGTTACTGGCTTATCGGGGTAACTTGTCGGATTTAAGGTACCAAAGTTGGTCTTCATATTCATTCACTTACATTTTGCCTAGATTACCTTGAATCTGACAAGTTACCCTGATAAGCCAGTAACCCCGCTTCACAGTACAGGCTACTGGTCCGGAGCAGACTTGTTCACTTGCCTAAGTTACCATTGTAACTCAGCAGAGGTTCATTTAAGACATGTTGATGGAACGGAACTCCCACTTGAATGAGCCAGACTTGTCGAAATAAGTCAGACTTTCCCTTAATCCTGCTTCGTGGAATACGCTCCCCCCCCCCACCGGTTTCTTCACTGAACCCATATATGCTTAAATATAAAGCCAGAATAAGGGAGAGGATGGTAGCGACTGAAGGAAGTAAGTGTGTATGTTGGTTATGAGCAAGTATGTTTGTGAGTGTGTGTGAATGCGCACACACATGTGGTCAGGGATGGACGAGCGATCGTGACTAAATCTTACAGTGACATAGACCAGGTAGAATCAGAGTGAAAAGACACTGAGAGGAAGCACAATATGATATTAGTGTAGATTATGTATTTTACAGCTGGGTCCTGGTGTGCTTCTAGATCAGGGATTTGGTTTTAATTGAGGTGGACAAACTTTCCAAGCTGAGAAAATCAATGTCTCCAAATTTTTCATTGTTTTCTAGTTCACAAGAATGGTTTTCTTACTGACAGCTAAGGCTAAGAGAACTCATCCTGTGGATTCTTTATTCAAACTGATTGTTGTTGTATCGCCTAGCAGACAAAGTACTGGTGACAGAGGGAGGGCAGCTCAGGAAATGATAGTGATTGAGAATTTATGATTTTTTACAAAAAAATATGAATGGGTGTACAAAATCAGAAGGCGTGCAAGTAGATGTTCTGGGTGTTGAGAGAGCATTGTGACCATATACCAGCCTGTCAGTCCCATTCTGTACTACTTATTACCTTTGAAGTGAACTCTGAATGACCATGTCTTGTATAAGTTTAATGTTCATGCTGGTGTTTATTCAAAAGATGTTATTGCAGATGTTAGTCCAGATAACTGGGTTTAGAGTAAGAGACAGGTCTTGTTCCCACATAAAGGTGGGGAAAGAATGATAAGTCACGATTTAACAAAATTTTATACATTCATTTTTTGAGGAAATATCTCAGTTGTAGACATTTGAAAAAATGTTGGGTCTTGACCCCAATTTCCTGGACCAAAGAGGAAAATGATACCAAGCTCTTATCCTGGAAGATTACTGAGGTGTGTTATACCTTTATCAATCCATGACTTGAAACCTAGAAGTTTCTTCTCAACAACAAAGTCTGGGTTATTCCAAATTGAGATGTTCTCAGATGGTAGAACGGGGCTTTTTGCGAAAGGTGGTGGAATTTCCACCAGGCTGTCAAAGTTGCTGCAATGGATGGACGCTTGAAACATGGATGGCATCTAATGAATTGACTTACAAAAGGTCAAACAAAAATATGAATTTCTTGGCATAATGTTTGCTCTGTATCTATCCAAGTTGTGTCAAATGGTTAGAGATGAATCCATCTAATGATATACTGGAGTCGAGTAGCCCGAGAGTAGTAGAGAAAGTTGGGGGCTTCTAAACTGCCTTGATGTTTGGGTTTTTGAAGAGTAGTTTATTCTGGGCTTTTTATTTTTCCAATAGAAGCTATGTATAATAAGGATTTTAGCCAAGTGGAAGTTGGTTGACGCAAAGTCATTGTAAGTGCGTAACTTCTTTTTCGAAGAACCAACATTTTGATTGATTCAATATGGCCAATGAATGATACTGGAAGTTACATCCAATGTTGAGAAGAGGTGCATAATTCAGTTTAGCAAGTACATACTTCTTGTGGAAAATTTTAATACCTAAGTATGTGATATGACCACTCCATGCTGAGCTATCCCAAATTTTGGAAGCCTGTAGGAGGATAGATGATTTGAACCAATTAACTGAATAATTAGATAATTTCGAATATGCTTCATTGAGGTCAATGGTTGCTTTTAGTGATGTGGTTGGATCCTGCAGGAAAAGTAAAATGTCATCAGTGTAAAGACTGATCTTGTGTTCGATGGGATTCCTTTCATTTCAACGCTCTGCTGGATAGCTGCTGCTAGGGGTCCAATAAAAATAGTGAACAGAGAGGAAGTGAGTGAACATCCTTGCCTAATGCCCCTGTGGAGTGTGAAACTTTGCGAGGTTTGTCTGTTTGTTGTTAGGGCTTTCAAAGGAACAAACAGGCACGTTTTGGTTCGCTCAGAAATATTTTATTAAAAGATATACAAAATTATGAAATATAATAAGACAAAATTATGGAATATAAGGAAAATTATGAAATATAATAAGCATTGATAAGTAGTCCCTTTAATCATTAAAATGCATCAGCAGCTGCAAAGCTATTTACACTCGGACGTGCCATCATCACCCACCTTCACACACGGACTGGCAGGAGACCAACTCGTGAGTCCCAAGAAAGTGCTGGGCGATGCGCGCTCTGTCCCATGGCTGAGCTCTGGTCAGTGCTGAGATCTCCCTCTTCCTTTATACTAAATTAAGAAAGCGACTGTGTGCGTGTGGGCAGGTAATGGGCCGGCCAGGCTCACCCCTCCCCTCAGACAATGCGCTCTCAGTACTCCAATTCTCACCTAAGTGGAGTGAAACAGCCTGCAGCTGCAGAGCATACCTAAGCAACACTTTCTCTTTTAATTCCTAGAAAAACAAGGCAAGTGTCCTTGGGTAACACTTTCCCTTCTTAACAAGGCAAGCGTCCTTGGGCGACGCTCTATGTTCTTCCCAAAAACCAAGATAAGTGTCCCGGAAAAACAATTATTGGTAAAAAACAGTGATCAGTGAAAAACATGTTTGTGCAGTTTGACCTTGGCACAATAATATTATGGGTGAATCATGGATGACGTATTTGAATCTCAGGAAGATTAGTCGATACACCATCAGAATCAATCAATACCAATCAATCAATCACCTCATATGTATGTCTGCTAGGTGGAATGGAGGTACTCCACCGAACCGTGAATAATGGAGTCGAACAATTACAACTTCCAAAATCATTACAGTAACGGGGACAATGAACAAATTTTTTTAATTCTATGCTGCGTGGGCGACGTGGCCAATTACGAGGCCATCTGGGAGTTCGTCTTAATACATTCGTGTTCCAGGGCAGAGAAACTGGTGCATGATCACTTATAATAATGGAGTGAATTTGGGTATTTCAGTCATGTGACAGTAAATAATTACTAATCAGAAAGAAGTTTATGCAGGAATAAGTGTTAAATTGAGACTTGAGAAAAAATAGAGAATTCTGTAATAAGTGGATGCTGTAGTCGCCAGCTTTGGCCAAGGCCAAAATTACTCAATAGCTGATTACATGTCAGAAGACCATAAACTGGTGGTTTTGTCCAGTGAAGGATTTGTTGAAATTGCCCCCTATTATAATAGGGGAATGAGAAAAGTTACAGAGCGTAGTGAAAAAGTTGTGGAAGAATGTTGGGTTGCTGGCGTTAGGGCCGTAAATATGCCCAGCTGTGATGGGTCTGTTGTTATTCGTGATACGCATATGTATGATTATGAAGCGTGCTTTGGGATCAGTCATAGAGGAGTCGAGAGTGTGTGGATTTCCCCCAGGTGCTCCGTTTCCCCCCCCCACAGGCCAAAAACATGCTGCTTAAAGGTTACCAAATTGCCCATAGGTGTGCATTTGTGAGTGAATGGTGAAGGGTGTGTGCTTGTGCCCTGCGATGGGCTGGGGCTCCGTCCTGATTAGGATTAGCAGCTACCGAAAACGTACTGATGCTTTTCAACATGGACCCCGGTCTCCTCCCCACCAAAGTGGATATGAATAAAACTGGAGTATTATCTTTAACTGAACAGGATTTGTCTCTAATCACTGACCGATGGTCAGTTCACTATATCCATTTAACAGTGCTTTAATTTTAGATTAACCACTTTCAGAGTAAATATATTGAAGGTTTTCCTTTAAATTCATTTCAACCATCCATTGGGCGAATTACCATAAACACCTTGGAATTCATACATATTACACTGGCGCAGAAATCAGCATTGTTTCAGGCTTCCTGCCAACAGTTTGTGAAGTTACTGCAGAACAATGACAAAGATATTCTCCTGCTGGATAAATGTGTTTTTTTAGCATGGATGTTTTACTGAAGCAATTCAGTTTAAACATTAAAATGCAATCAAAGTATGGAAGACATTTATAAATGACTAAGAATCTAGATGACAAAAACAAAACACTGTTGTTCTCCTTTGTACAGGCTGACTCCTCTACCTCCCTTTCACATCACTGTTGTTCTTCACGGTCGCTGTAGCTGTCCATCGGGAAAATACGAATGTGTCTGCTCCTCCTGGAGTGGTTTCCATCATAAGACACATACCTGATCGAGGCATGTCGATTAGCCACTCTGGCTTGAATACACACAGAACTCAGGACCCTGGAAGTATAACGACAGTTCATTTCTAAATCAATCATACTTCCTCTTTGTAGGCCTGTCTGCACTTTTTTTTTTAAATACAGGTAATGCATGCACAACCTTCGCTCTTTGCAGCGAGGCTGGGGAACAGCTTGCATTTGGGACACCATTTCAGTGAGCATGAAGACCTTTTCGCGAGTGATTTTCTAAAGCTCTTTGGGAATATTGTGCATTTGGACTGAGTTCCTTAGACAAGCATGTGGGAATCCTTGACATTTCAGTCTCTCCACGGAGCCTCAACTGAGAAATAATTCCTAGTCATACTAGGGAGTTCTCTTCATCAGTCTTCAGTAACTTCTGGTGACAAAGGTCAAGCAGGTGTTTTGAAGACTATAATTACTGAGGAGATTGAGATGTTCACCACAAGAGAAACGGTGGGACAGATAGTTTACATAAATACCCTTCCAGCATTCAGAATGTTTATGCTGTCATGAGCAGTTTAATTGCAGCATCTGGCTCTTATACTGTTCAGTTAAGGTACTGAAGCCTTATTCTTTTCCACGTCACTATTTACATCGTCCAGTCATGCGATTGTGCTCACATCACCACTGTGATTATTATAAATTCTTTGTACATCATGTAAAACCTTTCAACTTATATTGAAAACAATTTACGAAGGCTTTGAACACATACAGTGGCAATCAAAATTAGAACAAGAGACATTTTTCTAGTATACAAAGTCACAGCCTATTCAAATTCAAAGTTATCCTTTCCAGAAAAGATGTATTTTAATCATATTGCATCACCAATGTTGTTAGTTTGAGAAGCTGATGTCCTGCTTCTCTAGAACTGCTACTGGATCTTTGCATCAGTGAGAAATCTTGATATGAACTTAGTAATGCCTCAGCCCCATCACAATTATAGCTCTCCGTTTTTACAACTAAGCCAAGACATGTAGTTTTAAAGTCAAAGCTACAATTCCATCATCCAAAGCAGGAACTGAAAGACTACTTATCCTAGACTTATATGAATCCAGTTTACTATACTGGAGGATCTCAATTGTACAGTGAAAATACACTGCTCAAAAAAAAATCAAACACTTTTTAATCAGAGAATAGAATCAAGTCAATTAAACATCTGGGATATTGATCTGATCAGTTAAGTAGCAGAGGGGGTTATTAATCAGTTTCAACTGCGTTGGTGTTAATGCAGTGAACAACAGGTGCACTAGAGGGGTACCAGTGTCACGACCCCCAAAACAGGAATGGTTTCACAGGTGGAGGCTACTGACATTTTTCCCTCCTCATTGTTTTTGACAGTTTTTTCACTAGTGTTGCATTTGGCTACGGTCATACGGTAGCATGAGGTGATACCTGGACCCTCCAGAGGTTGCACAGGTAGTCCAACAGGATGGCGCATTAATAATTGCCATTGCCAAAAGGTTTACTGTGTCTCCCAGCACAATCTCAAGGGCAAGGAGGAGATTCCAGGAGACAGACAGTTACTCTAGGAGAGCTGGACAGGGCCACAGAAGGTCCTTAACCCAAACAAAATGACCTCCAGCAGGCCATTGGTGTGAATGTCTCTGACCTAACAATCAGAAACAGACTTCATGAGGGTGACCTGAGGGCCCGACGTCCTCTAGTGGGCCCTGTGCTCACTGTCCGGCACAGTGCAGCTCGATTGGCATTTGCCATAGCATACTGGAATTGGCAGGTCTGCTGCTGGCACACTGTGTTTTTCACAGATGAGAGTATGTGACAGAGATGAAAGGATCTGGAGAAGCTGTGGAGAATGTTATGTTGCCTATAACATTGTTCAGCGTGACCGGTATGGTGGTGGGTCAGTGATGGTTTGGGGAGGCATATCCATGGAGGGACACACAGACGTCAAAGTGTTCATTTAATTTTTTTGAACAGTGCATATATGCCCTGTGCTAGACTGGCATTCCATCTATACCCTCACAAAATTAGACAATCCAAACTAGGACTGGGCAATACAACCGCAGATCAATATCATGATTAATTGAACATTTTACCACGATTACGATTAATGGATTAGTTTGTTTTTTTGCCCTCATATTTCACTGCTAAGGTTTATACTGCATATATGCTCAACTATTAAAGCTGGAATATTTTTTCTAATGAAGGACTGTGTATCTTTATGATTTTAAAATTGAAGGAAACACACGGATGAACCATTTATGGTTATTGAATATTTCAACTGAAATCGAAGCACAATTGGCTTGAAAAGAAAATGTCTTATGAAAAAGGTCATATTTTACTTTTAATGTAAAAAGCAAGTTCCATAAAAAGTAGAAAACAAATAGTTTGTATTTCTTGCAAGGAACAAAAAACATTTATAGTGATCACTAAGCGGATGATTTTTTTTCCTTTTGTCTCAAGCAGATTATCTTCTAATTGATATCTCTCACGCCCACACAAGAAATCTTATGGCAAATCTACTTTATTCCATTATAAACCTAAAATTAACTACATGTAAAGCGTACAGAATATTTACAAGGTAATAAATTGGTAACACGTGTAACACACGTAAATGCGTGTGCACACATCTCAAAATGAAAATCTCACAGCCAGCCAGCTGACCAAGTTCACCTTCATGCGGCAGACTGGACAGGGCGGAGTCACGTGACAACACAAGCGCGGTAGTATGTTTTTAAGGGGACAGCACATGGACACACTGGGGAAAGTATTAGAAATATTACTCACATGGGCAAGACGACATGGATTAGATGTGCTGAAAGTCAGTTTTACTTTCCAATTAATTGCTCAGCCCTAATACAAGATTAATATGACCCTTCCACATAAATAAAGGATGTTTCCAAGTTTATGATAATCTGGTTAACAAAAGTAAAATTTAATTGATCTTAACTGAACACAAATCATTACGTGTACATGAAATCACAAGGACAGGGGTTTGGAAAACCATCTATAGCAGGACTTAGTTTTAACCATGGGCCAGTTTATTCAACAGTGCTTAATAAGGGGGCAGTATTGTTTTACTGTCACAAAAAAATGCAGCTATACATTTGAAATGTTTTATTTGAATATTTTAGGGACTTTTCTAAAAGTACATCAGATCGCTGCTCTAAGATACCATACGACATTTTAAAAAAAAAATAGAAGACCAAGTTTTTCTAGGTGGGCTGGATGCACGGGCCACCAATTGCTGACCTACGATCTATAGCAGGGGTGTCAAACTCCAGTCTTGGAAGCCTGGAGTCCTGGACAGCTTGTGTGGTAATTAGCACAAGGAGTTGAATCAGGTAAGTTAAATAAGGGGAAACCCCAAAATGTGTAGGGCTCCAGGATTGGGGTCGACACCCCTGGTCTATAGCGTGGAGGGGGTGGGGGAAAAACACAGAAAATGCCAAGTTAAATTGAAATCAATTTTTAATTGGTTCTTTACAAAATCAAAATTTGATTACAAAAGTTAGAAAAACATGGTGGTCTTCAAATAAACATTGTCACACTGACTCCAGAGCTCATAGAGCTTAAAACAGATAAGTACATTTCTCAAAAGACCCTTTTGGTGTTTTAACCTTACATTGACACTACCAGCAAAGGCAGGGAGAATTTACAACAGATGACCAAAAGAAGGTGAACTGGAAATATAACTCCTTTATTATGCATGTAGAAATGTCACACATTTACTATTTCATGGATGTTATGCAAACCTCATATTTCAAACACTTTTGCAAAGGTTATAAATTCCATATAATTACAGCCCAAGTGAAGACTTTCCTCACAAAAAAAACAAAAAAACAAAGTAGCTAAATGAGTGCCACAATTTATGACTGGGACAAGGAAGCCATTTGGGCAGATTAAGCTTCCAATTTTGTAGCACAGGTCTCTTCTGTGGTTTAATCAGTAGGCACTAAAACAACATAGTAAGCTGGATCACCGACGACTAGGAACTAATAGCTGAGTAGCTGTCACAGAATCCGGGAAGAGGTTGTGGTAGGTTGGGAGGGGCACATAGGCGGCTGTAATCATTTTACCTAGAAAAAGGAAAAAGGTTTTGAATTTCCTTTCCCTGCATAAAATACCAGAATCAAAAACATACACACAATCGTACCTGCAAAAAGCCTCCCATGTAATGCATTCACAGCAGCCATGGCAATGGGAATTGTTGGACATTTCACATACACGTTACCCTGAAGCAGGAAGGAGGAGAGAAAAAATTTGAATTTAGCTAAAAATTGGCAACACTTCATTAACCAGATCTATGTCACGTTAAAAAATTGTACAATAATCAATACAATGGAATTAATGTACATTGAGATTTTCATTTCAAGCAAACTATATGGAAAAAGCACCACAAAGAGGATTCTTACTTGAGGTGAATTTTTGTCAACATACACATGGACAATCCCCCCGTGTTTAGTGCATTCTTCAATGACATCATCCTTAATGTCAACGTCCCAGCCTGGATCATCTTCACTACAAAATAACACATTTAAATCATGAGTGACAAGTGGGTAAGAAAAAACTGACAACCACACCACATTTCAAACTAAAAAGCATGTTCAAATTCGCTTTTTTAAATGGTACTTCTATCAGTATTTAAAATACTATGTCTAAATGATTTTTGTATGAATACACAATTAGCTGTGTCACAGTAGTGTCAAAAATAAGAACACACCATTAGATAAGTGGGGAGAGTAAAAATGTTAGCTAGCATGATTGAGGCAACATGTAAGAACTAGGTAGCTACTGTGTTATACATAGTCGGAAGGTACCAAGACTATCACAGGATAACCAATGATCAAAAATCATAAGGCAGTTTTTGGGTAACAACCTGAAAGTAAGCTTTTCATTACTGGAGAGATGTGATACCATTTTTGAAAGGCATTAATTAAAGCTAAGATTCCAGAACAGTCTATTCAAAAATAAGCGATTCATAAACAGGGCAAGCTTTTCCTAAATCATTTCAACATATAACGAGGGCATTTCAACATATATAACGTCATAATTCTCCATGTACAACTGTTCAGCTTTATAGTCTGTGGATTGCGTGCCATAGATAGATCTGGAATTTCTGTAACCACCGGTCCTATTCAGAGTTGCGGGGGAAGGGG
>JAODKF010000116.1:10548790-10566383 GCA_026779585.1 Mormyrus proboscirostris
ACTCAAGTCACTTTTTTGATAGAGCACTTGTACTTTTACTCAAGTCTGGGTCTCTAGTACTTTATACATCTCTGGGTCTGACTGTGCAGTATACAGAGACACAGATTTCACTCTTATGAAACACAAACATATGTTTATTTACCCAAAAACTGAGTACTGTAAAATCAGTAGTGCCATTAGTGCAAAAATAAAATCACCATCCATCCATCTTCCAACCCGCTTAATCCAGTTGGGTCACGGGGGGTCCGGAGCCTATCCCGGAAGCAACGGAAAAAATGCATACGCTCCAATGCCACCAGGCCCACACTCTTTGAATATTAAAATAAATATTTGTAGATGAAATTTATTGGTGATTTCATGTTCGTTGAAGTTTCCGTTTTTTAACAATTGTATAAAGTAATGTTATGTTATATAAATCAACTCAGGGAAAACAAAAAATGTATGTTTTCAGGGTTGTCAAAGCTCAAGATCTGGGCATGACGCTTTCAGAATCACAAGAAATCTTACAGCAAATCTATATTATACCATTATAAGGCTAAAATTAGCTACGTCAAAAGTGTATTTACATGATTCAGTACAAAATCAGACTATTTATAAGGTAAGAACTGTTACATGTGTGCAGAGCTGCAGACTTCTAGAACTGAAAATTTCACTCTAGCCTACCGGCCGAAATTGGCAACACTGCATTTTATTTGAAAAGAAAAAAAAAAGCACTGTTTTCGCCTGAAAAAGCTTGTCATTCCGTTTGCGCCGTTATTCTGACAAATATAAAAATGAATATGAGAAACACACACCATGTTTTATACCTTTTCGAAATAAGGCCGCCCATATCCTACTCTAATAGCGATTAAAGTGATAGGTTTGTATACATTTATATTAAAATGAGACTAATTTTATTTCCGTGTGGGATTACGGAAACTAATAACTTAAATGGATGAACACTAAAATGACAAACATGACTGTATTAGGGCTTTACGGCTTAAGTCAAGCCCTTTATTTAAATATGCACCATTTTCACATTTTATTTTCTCGCTTTTTGAAATGCAGCCCTACTTTTATAAATGAGAAAACATACATAATCGGCAGTCATACATATGTTCAGTTCTATGTCACGTGACAAAAATGAAATGAATGAACAAGTTTAATTGTACCGAACTAATTTGATTTGACAGTCAGGTATTGATTACGTACAATGTTGATACAACTAATATATAAAGTCACACTAAGTAGTATAGGATCATCTCAGGCAAACATTTTTCTCGTTTTTATTCATTGACGAAATTGGCAATACACTTAGTCATAGTCTTAGACCTCCTCTAGATCATTTTTATTAAGTTATCGTCTCGTTTTAATCTGAAAATAAAGGTCGTTGATGATAACTATGACGAAAAATTGTCAATAAAATTAACACTATGGATGGAAATTGGCAGAGAACTCCTGATCTGATATAATTTTAATTTTGAAAAGTGGAATTACAATTTAAACTTTTTGCTAAAGGGCATATAAGGCCTACATTTAAAGTAGACCCTTCCTACATTTAACTACTTTTTTTGGACTCTACTTGACACAAAATTTCAAGCCATTAGTTACTGCAAAGCTGTACTATAAGGCATACAGCTTATAGTTACAGTAAATAAGGCATTGGAGCTAAACATATGGCATGTGTTCATCCACACCATAATAACCACCTTTACAGCATACAGTGGGTATGCCACTGAGAATAAGCACGGTATAAAAAGAAGACACCTTGCAATAGCAAACTAAATCAGAGTTTTTAAAAGTACATGAAATTCTCTACAAAATATCCTAAAAACACGCAAAGGACTGTTATCCAATTAGCAGTCACTACTGCACTGAAAGATGTTTGAAGTTGTGTTGAGCCATGTTAGCCTTGCACATGTGGCTGCGTGTTTGTGGTTCAGTCTCAGTGGCGCTCGAAAAGCATCATGTGAATGTTAGTGGTATTACTAGTGATGAGCCAATCCAAATTTTTTCAGTTCTGATCCAATTCCGATAGAAGAGCCCTTTAATAATATAAATATTTATACTTTAATAATTTAAAAAGATTAATATATACACATTAGGGCTGCACGATTTGGGGAAGATATCGAATCGCGATTTTTCTGGCAGAAATTGAGATTACGATTTGATTTGCGATTTAGTCTTTTTATGTCAAGCTTCAGTTCAATATTCAGTGTGTAGTAATTTTAAAACATATGACGCAGCATGAGATACCATCAGTATTAACTGGTCGATATTCTAATGCAAGGATGAGAATTTAAAAATGTGATGTATCAAGTTAAATAAAGTAATAATGAAAACAACTGCAGCAAAAAGAAAAATAACGATCTTGCAGGTAACGGTTATTACCCTCCAAATAACACTAGAACCGCCTTTTCCCACGCCAATGAACAAGCAAGAACTACTAGCCCTTTCATTTGCGCTATTGTGTTGTTAGCTGCTGTCATTAACACTAATAACATTCAAAAAGCCATAATGTTCATAACAGAGTGGCTGTTCTGTCCTGAAACCATAAAGCTGTAAATTTTTAAGCGTAGTATGCATTTGATAAAACGTTGAATAAATAGAAGTCATTTATTGGTAATTTCATGTTGGTCGAAGTTTCCGCTTAACAACTGTATACGGTTATTCTCTATACAAATCAATTCAGTTGAAACAAAAATGTACGTGTTCATGGTTGCAAACTTTCAGACTCTCACGCAAGAAATCTTACGGCAAATCTATATTCCATTCTGAACTTTAAATTAGCTGCATCAAAAACGTTATGGCAGTTTGCAAACCCTACAGACTATTTACAAGGTAACAAAACTTACATACATGTAAATGTGTGTGCAGAACAGAGAACAGAAAATCTCACTTCATGCAGCTAACCAAAGTTGCCAACCCTGCATTTTATTTTAAATGAGAAGTAAAATGCAGTTTTCGACTGAAGCAGCTTATTCCTTTGCTTTGTTACTCGGACAAATAGGCTACAAAACGAATGATTAAACATTATGCGTCTTTTTGTATGTTATCTAAATAAGACTGTGTGCCCATACCCAACTGTAATAGCGATGAAAGCGATCTATTCTTTTAGTATTTATGTTAAAGCAAAACTTTTATTACTGTTGTGGGATTAATCTTTGGAAACACTTAAATTTAATAAACATCTGACCGAAAAACGACTATTGTGGGTTTTACGGCTTTTTTGGAGGTCACTGACTCCGCTGCTGTGAGAATTACTGACTGTCTTGTTGTTTTGATGGATTAGCGGTATACTAATGCTATTGCCTATTAACAAAAATCAAAAGGTATGATACGCTGAAGCATATTGCAGCTGGTGTTTAAAAGGAGCTCGCCGGTTCTATTAATGATAGGACCTTTCTGAAACAATCTCGGACTATGAAATAGGAAGGCAATTCACTTATAGCTCAGTAGCGGAATCAGTATTTTTCCGCACCGCGAATGTAACATTTTCCTTGGGTTTCACGTGTTTGCTGTTTGTGGGCCTATACGCCTTCTTGGGCCATTTCTGATTGGTGAGCATGACTGGCGCGCGAGAAGCATGGTGCTTGTGATTGGTGAGAATGACACAGGGAGAGCAGCATGGATTTGTAGAACTATTCTCACAGCAGTTTTAAACCCCGGGTCCTACGTGCTGTATAATGTATATCGTAAATCGCGATTTTTGCGACTTGCTAATTGCATTGTTTCAAATCACGATTTCGATTTGAAATCGATAAATCGTGCAGCCCTAATACACATGAAAAAAATGTATGCCAAAAATTGATTATAGAAACATAACGTACTGTTTCACCTCATTTGTATGTAATCTTAAGTATTTTTTTCCTCCAAATGCGTATATGCAACTGGCAAATTCTTAAAATGCCCCAAAATTGTTCTCCTACTGACAACAGTGACACATTTCATTGCAATAGCAGTCCCTCACGTATCACAAGCTGTAGCAAGTGCACAAAACAAGGTAGCGACTCCCAAATCATCTATTGCTTTTCTCATATTACATTGTCTTACACTATCGTGTGTAGTTTTAGTGGGATTTTTCACCAAACACTACTTCCACCTCTCATAACTTAATTTTTTACAAAGATTGCAAATCGCTGTGCTACTACTTGCTGTAAAATGCTTAAAAAACTTCACCACTCTCTTATCTACAGTTCTTACGCTCCTCCTACCGTAAAGGATATGCACATAATGTCACTGCACTCACACCCAGAGCAGCAAAAACCTGAGTGGCAGCATTAGTGTTCAGCGTGAATACCACAAAAACACATCTAAAATGGGAAGGAGCCGTCATGCGATTGGTTGTACAATTCGATTTAACAAGAAATGAGGTCTCTTTTTACAGACTGCCGAAAACTAAAGTATCGGATGTGGTCACATACAGCCAATAACCAATACATCTAATAGGTATGGATTGGTTCTGATACCAATCCGGATATCAGATTGGTACCCCTTTCGGTATTACCATTATAATTAATTTTGCTGCAGCATATTTTCCAGACATCCATATTTATGTTCAGGTGTCTATTTTCTAGAAGAAAAAGTGTTAGAAGCATCTCTAAACACAATTGCACATTTATGATGATATGGTGCCAGACTTGTACATGATGGTCTCAAAATTGAGCCACAGGCAATTGGTTAAATATATTACCAATAACATAACTGGCCAACAACTATAGTAACTTTGAAATTGAAAAATCAATTTTAAAAAGTCAGTTTGTCTTCAATACACTTGAAGCCTTCAATGGCAATTCAACAGAACCGACTCCCCACCCCTAGCTGGCATTTTGTAAGAGCCGAAATGACAAAGGCAAGTGAAAACCTCACAGCAAAATGACATCACATTACTACTGACATTAGTAAGACCCAAGACAAACTACATAACACATCAAGGTAAATGCTTTAAGCTGTACTCACTTTTTACTGCGTTCCTCATGGCCATTGGCATTAGCAGGCTTGACCTCATCCTAAGCAGGGTCGACAGGAGAACACCATGAAGACGAAGATTTTATAGACAAGCCATCAGGGTAAAAGGGGATGGGAACAAAAGAAAATGAACAACATTTACTAAATATTCATGCAATGAATGTTTAAGACTTGAAATCGGGTCTTTTACAGACATCCAGGTGCAATTTTCCACTTTCCTTTCAATACATTTCTGATAATAAACAACCCATTTGGACTTTCAAGTGTTTTGTCAGGAAAATTAGCGATTTAAGCTACACGAGGTTGTGTTTAGTGGATATTTGGTTAGCATCACAACCTCTCCTAGTCAGTACCAAGGCTATCTTTGCCTAAAACCAAGGTGGCCAAGCTAGCAGCCAGCCAATAATCAAGTTCCTGTGGTGGATGCCATTCCAGTGATCTTCACCCATTTTCGTTCGTAGACTGTAAGAGCTCGATGTCACCTCTGTCACACATCTCGCCCTGAAGCAAACAGGGATTCACACTGCTTAGTAACTTTCACCCAAGAAATGAATACCCAAGAAACAAAATCCAACCCCATGATATTTTTGCATGGAGATGGTCCCTGTTAGGAAGTGATTTAAAGATTTTTTATAAAGATGAAACAAAAACTAACTAGTATGAGCATGATAAAAAAAAACTAGAGTTCAAGGTTCAAAAAAAAAAAATTATAAATAAAAATTGTTATGGCATGCAAAAGTACTTAATGGCTACTTAACTAAACTCGTATAAAACTTAAATGGATTAGGACAGTAATAACATTTAAACGTTATGTGTGTGATGCTGAGAGGAAAAAAATGTAAAGCACCAAAGCAACATCATATTTCTTTGTGAAATAGGGACAATTACCCATTACAAAAGTGATGCTTTGAAACATAACCGGTTACTGGTCACAAGCTGAAAAGGAAAAAAAACTCATAACGCAGAGTGATTTTATTAGTCATGCAACGTATAGTTTACATTACAGAATTTTTTTTATTTATTTATTTTTTTTTTTACACACAATGAATATAACAGGAAATTCTGGTGCAACTAAAGGTATGGCGAGTCAAAATTTGAATACTGTCTCAGTGTTAAGCCTGTTAGAATAAATATCCCTGTCCTCCATTTCATTCACCTTGTGGAAACTGGCTTTTGATGTTCAAAGTTAAGGTTCTTCTTACCTAAAGGACCACAATACGTCAATACAATGAATAATTACAACTGTATTTTTCAACAGTTTACAAAAAACAATGCTTTACTGTAGGACAAAATGTTAACGTTCTTCAGGCATCACTACAAAGTGTACATTTCCTCATTCTTGAATTGGAATTGTAGAACGGCTCCTCCACGGATGGGAAAATTGATTTATATATTTATATTATATTTTTTTATTTTGGGGTAGAGAGAAACTGAAATCCTCTAGGTGCAACACGCAGTGAGCCATCCCCGCCAATCACCAATAAATTTACTCACCTTTTTATAGGGGGCCTCAAGCATAGCTTCAATATCAAAATCGTCCGCCATGTCTTTATTCCGGGCTGCAAAGGAAGTAAGACGTGAAGACAATTACACATCTACGGCACAGTTAACACAACCGACACCTCGGCTGATTACGTCAATGGTTAAACTTCAATATAACGTTATTTATAAAACCCGCTCGAATTGTAATATTTTACTAAGCGTCGTATACTGCAATGCCACTTTTATCAATCTCGCAAAGTTCCACTGAATAAACGATCACGGCCTAGTATTCGCCCAAGACCAAATTAGTTCATCCAATGCACAACGAAAATCCTAGCAGAGTGGCTACGTACCCGAAGTTTGTTTTTACAACCCATTAACGATTATCCAAGCAGCTAGTTCAAACGTTTATTTTTTTTAATTATAAATAAGTAATATGCAGGACCCATCTATACCATTACCTAGATTATCAGCTGCTGAACTGGCACATTAGTTACAGAGCACTTAAGATAGCTAGCATACTACAGTATTATAATACTGTATTAGATCGTAAATGCGATACCCCAGGATATAATAAAGCTGCATTTAGTTACATATTACGCGTTACAGCTAGCGGGTTTTTAACTCAAACTTCAGCTAGCAAACCGCTTTAGGTGGCTATTCAGCTAACCGCTTAGCTATTTTCAAGACAAGAGTTAGCTTCCTAATATCAAATAAAGACTTTTATATAAGATACACATGGGTTTCTTAATTGGAAACATTTTTCATATAAAATATTACCTTGGGCAAGCTTTTAATCGCCCTCCAACAAGTAGTTATGTTCTGTACAGATGCTTATCGGCAAGCTAGGCCCGTCTCAGTCGACAACCGTTCCTTTCTTCCGCTTTCCAAAACAAAATATAAAAAGCTAGCTTCAGCTTAGTTACTTCTGCCTTAAAGTAAATGACATAAATACACTCTGAGAGACTGATATCGACTATCTGGCTGATATAATGTTGTTTCGAACGTCCACTCGTATTGTTTAAAAGTTTTCCCTGCAGAACAACCCGCGCTTCTTCTAAAATGGCGTCTGCAAACTGACCTAAAAGGGGTTTCCCGAGATGCCGCATAGGGGCGAACCCTAGCCTTGCACTTCTCTTCATTACCGATCCCGGATCAGTACGACAACAAGGGAGTTCTCTTAATCAGCCATCAACTATCCGACTGTTTACAAACGAGATCATTCCATTTCAATTAAACAGATCTCCAAAAAAGATTTTCAAATTCTGGCATGTGGATTACACCTACCGTCATTAGCTCGGAAATGTTTTTTTTTATTTAATATTTTTTAAAAATATGTAGAGATGTAGAACCTTTTCTACAGCCCAAATAGCAAAAAATAAAATAAAAAAGACAGCTGTAGCTTTCTACAGATTTCACAGATTTCAGCTACCTGGCTAAGCTACTATTTTTTTTTACGTCGCGGACTCTCCATTTAACGAAACTGACTACTCGTTCAGGCTCACAATAATTTCTCCGACGGTATATAGCTGCAAATTTCTGAGCCTCCTTCTCAAATGACGAACACTAATATGACAATTTTCTAGCCCCGACAGACACACTGTTATTTCCTCGTATCCATGATTCGGTACAATATATCTCGACTTTTCTCCCACAGTTTGAAGCTTTGGTTTTACAAACAAGTGCAATATAATCACTTATGATATTGGTGCAATAATACTTTACTGCGCAATACACTCCTATACACTTTTACTTTTCCTGTAACTTTTGGACAAAGGTACTATAGATTCCTGTACAGTTTTTCTATCTTTATTTTATTTATTAGAATGTTTAACAGTGCTGTAATTTGTTTTACACTTAATTCTTATTTTTATACTTGTATTGTTCTTGTCTTCGTGTTTATGTATAATTGTGCAGTTGCAATTTCCTCCAGGATTAATACAGTATTCTGATTATGATTGGCACAGTTCATGATAGTAAAATCTGGTCCAAAGTAAAATCTGATGCATTCGTCCACAAGGATAATACTAAACCTGTCGCAAGATCGCGGGAAAGTGACATGGGTTATGTCGAGATCATAAGAGAAAAATAAGTCCACTCTGTTCTGGAGTGGATGGGCTTATGTGTTTTTGACTGTGTATGTGTCTATGTATGTTGTGTCAGTGGGTGTATGGTCTATGTGTATGGCTGAGAGGTGTGTCTGCGAGGTGTCTGTGTGGGCAGTGTGGGCCTGGGTCTGGGGCTAGCTGCTCCTTCCTGGGCGTGGTTGCCTCCTTGGCATGGTGGCTGGCCCTCCTCCTTGGGGTGGTGACCTGGGGGGGGGGGGGCGCGGGCCTCTCCGGCGTGGGCAGCGTTCTCTGCCGGGGGCCGGCCGTAGCCCGTGCAGGAGTGGCCGTCCCCTCGCAGGGTCGGCTGCCTGTTGCCTCTGGTTCTCTGGGGCTGGTGCGATGTCATGAGAACGGGGGGCCTCTGGCTCTTGTGGGGTGTGGTTGGGGCCCCCTGCCCTCGCTATCAAGTACATTCCATGGACAAATTCACACGCACCCAACACACGCACACGTGTTCACACACCTCCCTCACACAGATGAACACACATGCAAGCACACACAACACTTTTGTATGTCTGTATATCTGTTTTATTTTCTTTATTTCTGGTTGTGTCTTTGTATGTATCCATTTTTGGTTGTATTTCAATGCTTTTTTTTTTTTTTTGCCTTGTGTGCTTTTGCGTTGCTCCTGTCTTTCTTGACCTCACATTCCCACTGTTTCTCCCCCTTTGTTTTTTTGTAATCTCTCTTTCTACCCCTTTTCTCCACTCATTTTCTTTCTAATCTATCACTCCCTTCCAGGTGGCTCGGCAACTGCAATATTTAACGTGTTAAAAATATAATACAATAAATAAATAATAAGAAATTGAGCAACATGAGGGGCCTATACAGAGTTTATAGAGCTCCTCACTGTAAAGCAAATATGTCTGACACAGCTGTGCATTCAGACCATTATTCTGCTTGCTAAAACTGCCGGACAGGACACACCGAAAAAAAAAGTCGTGATCTTGAGAAAATGACCTTGGTTATGCCGAGATCACGAGAAAAATAAGTTGTGACCTCAAGTAAACAAAAAGAAAAAAACAGTCTTCTCCCACCAGCTTTGGCAACTATTTTTAGAAGAATTTGGAATGCCAAATGTTACCTTTATAAATAAAATGAATTTGACAAGAATACGTTAATCAGCAACCTTTAAAAGCGACCACACGCAATTGGATTACAATAAGTGCATTAAACGGCAAACATTAAAAAAAAATATACGTAATAGGCCTGTTTGCGGGGCGGTAGATAATGAATATTACAAACGCCACAACCCTTGAGGCCACAAAATGTTTTCCATGCAGCAGACCCACATAAAGTAGGTAAAAACGTTTGCCGGAGTAAGGTTGATCCACAATAATAAATGATATGACAGCACTTTTAAAATGACTGTTAGGCTACTATCTTTATTAACAGCTACTATATAGGTTTAATACTAGCAGCGACACAGCCAGTTAAGCCAGCAATTTACACGACGGGATACAGGCAAACACACGCATTGCCCGGTTTGCCAACTCTCACGCAACTGGCGTCACACTCATGCTTTTTGACTCACGCAAGAAATCTGCAGACAAATTTATATTAAGGCAAGTCAAGACTCTCGTATTTGGCACAATCTACTCTATTTTTGCTCTATTTCCCGAATATAGGACAACACCACTTTTTCCAGACGTATTTTATCTTGAAAAAACAACTGTTTTATATTTAGGTCAACCCGATACTTTAAATGAAACTGCATGTTTATTAAAATTTTATTTTCATTAAAATATTGTTTATCTCCGAGGCTTGTGCACGTGCGCTGTTCAAAAATATGAAAGGAACACTTTGAAAATACATCAGACCACAATGGGGAAAGATCATGCTGCATGGATATTTATATTGATATGAAGTGGATAATGTGTTAGAAACGAAAAGATGTCACGTCGTTTGATGGAAATGAAAATGATCAACTTATAGAGGGCTTAATTCAAAGAAACCCTGAAAATCAAAGTGAAAAAATAATGCGGCAGACCAATCCATTTTGCCGAAATTTCATTGCAGTAACTCAAAATCGTACTCAGTAGTTTGTACGGCCCCCACGTACTTGTACGCATGCCTGACAATGCTGGGGGATGTTCCTAATGAGATGACGGATTGTGTCCCTTCCAGATCTGGACCAGAGCATTACTGAGCTCCTGGACAGTCTGAGGTGCAACCTGCATGTTGGCATTGGATGGACCGAAACATAATGTCCCAGAGGTGTACTATTGGATTTAGGTCAGGCGAGTGTGGGGGCCAGTCAATGGTATCAGTTCCTTCATCCTCCAGGAACTGCCTGCATACACCGCAGTGAGCACAGGGCCAGCGCACTGTTCCTCATTGTTTGGTCAGAGACATTCACACCAGTGGTCTGCTGGAGGTCATGTTGTATGACTCTGGCAGTGCTCGTCTGTTTCTCCTTGCACAAAGGAGCAAATAGTGGTCCTGCTGATGGGTTAAGGACTTTCTACAGCCCTGTGCTGGGAGACACAGCAAACCTTCTGGCGATGGCACATATTGATGCGCCATGCTTGATGAGTTGGACCTGTGCAACCTGATCGCAAATTCTATTGGGATCGGCACATTTACAACTGGTTGCTTTAGATTTGAAAACTGGTTCGACTGATTCACTGAAAAGAACCGGTTCTAAAGGATGATTCATTCACAAACCGGACATTACTAGTTTAATTATGAATCTGCTTGTTAGAGGCCAGTTTGCTGTGCTTTCAGATGATTGCATTAATGTATCAGACAAAATCATTTTATCATGTAGACCGGTTATTTTTTAGTTAATTGATGCCTGGTTATGAAATTGTACCCTTAGCAATGTTAACGGGCCAACCAGATTTACCCCATAAAACAATGTCCCATGGACGTCTGCTGCTCAGTGGGTACATCCTAAATCTTTATCTATTTTTGAAATATTATAACCATTTCCATGTTTTTTTTTACTATTTGACTAGCTAGCATCCATCCAACATCTGACTCAGTAGCCTCAGACAGTGTAAGAGAAGCAATGGGCAGAATTTTGAATATTTACATGAATCCCTTTTTGTAATGTGTGCAGTTATATTATTCAGTAAAACTGAATGCCTGCAGGTGGATGCTAATTTGTGTTCCTCATAGACCAGAAAAAGCAATAAGTCAAAAAATCTTCTGCTTTACTTGTGGGCCGAGCAGGACACAAATAAGCAACATAACAGTATTTGGGGAATAAAGTAACCCATTTTCTGTTAAAGTACACTGCATAACATGCACTCAATCAGGTCACCCGTGTCTCTTTCACTGCCTTGTTCTCAAGGTCAACACATCCCAAAGTCCAAGAAGAGTTATAAGTCACTTATAATAAGTCAATTATTGATGTATAATAACAGACACGACAAGACATATAACAAAATTGCTTTTTTTTATTTTATTGCATTTGGTGAAGACAAACCAATAAAACAATTGGGATTAGCTATAAGATATTGATGTACTGCATAAGCATCTCATATAAAGACAAACCATTTGACTTTTCCTGTTGATAGTATATTATCAGCAAACATAAAAGAATACACAATTATATTTTTAACATACTGGACATCACTGACACAAAACAATTCAGTTTGAAATGTATTAATATATTAATAATTACATTCCCCCCTGCACCTGTCTTATTCCCCTTGTGTATGGATACTCTCTCTTTCTCTCACACACACACACCATTGCATGTGTACCTAATCTGAAACACCAGAACATACTCTGTCTATCTGAAAACAAGACTGTAAAGATAACATAATACTATCAACATAAATCACTCACATGTATGATTATAATATTTCTATTCTATTCTACAAAATGTCCTATGAAACTATACTTTTTAGAGAACATTAAAAGGAAATATTATATTATATTACTATAATTTTATATTTGTGTATTTATAACTATTTACATATATGTCTATGTTTATGTTTGTTTAAGCACTTTTGTTTTGAAATGAAAAGAACGAAAGGTCTACCAACGTGTGTGTAAATTAGCAATTAACATTAGTAATCTAATAGCTGATACTCACAAATGATAAACATCGTGTAATAAAATTGATTGGCGTGAAGCTTCCTTGTATGATAATAGACACATGACTACATGCAAATATTAGGTAATCTTAATGACCAGAAATGGCATGCAGAAGATCCACCAATGTAAATGAAAGACAAACTATTTGTATGTATATATAGATATTCAGAAAGGCTGAAAACTGGCTAGATAATTATATTTGAGTATATGTATATTGTTGGGCCATTTAAATTCACTCACTTGTATGACAACTGGGACTTCATTTTCCGATGTACATGAAAAGTTCCTTTCAGCTGCATACACATGTACTGTACATGAGTATTTTTATAATGACTAGTGACATTAAGAGGTAATTGGAACACACAAAAGAAAACACAAAATAGAAATGCACTGTGCGATGAAGTGGGAGGATAAAGAGGCAATGCATTCCTATAATTGTGTGTATAGCTTGTACAGCTGTTCTTTTAAATAATTTCTTTTTAATACATTTGAACATGAGTAATTTATGTTCTAAGTGAAATATCTAAAGCTAAGTAATTTTAAAACCATTTACAGTCTTTGAAACAATGTCACTAAAGTGTAAAACATTTTTCCTTAACTTTCAACAAATTATATTTATCATTCGCTTTTATGAAGTAACAAAAAAATGACAAGAATTCTCTAGAAAAGTTTGCTACCAAACTTGATACCAAGCTGTAACTACTATGTTGGTAATGGGCCCTTGGTTGGCATGTCAGTATAATTCAGATCGTCTGATACAGTTGTCCTAAATGATACAATGTCATACATACTGGAATTGAAGCCAAAAAGTTTCATTTTATTAAAAAACAAAACTCCCTTATTCATTTGACCTATCAAGGAGTTTGCTGTTGTCTGCTGAAGTACGTAAGTCTGTTTGGTTTGGTATTCTCATGTGTTTAACTCAGTCAACAGGGGAACTGATTGGTTTCTATGTCTTCTATCACAAATAAAAGGGATGATTCAAATACTTTTTTATAACAAGATGAAATACAAAAAATTACACTATTTACAATATTGACATTTTAATCTGCTTCCATTCTCTTATAGATGTGTGGTTTAAGAAAATTGATGATTTATAAGATGAATATATATCAATACACCGCTTTTCCCCCTTTAAGTCTTACCATTTGTAACCCTTCCCCTGAGACTTGTGCTACATATTCGACTTGCCAAAATAAAATATATCCACCATTTTTTTTTTACCATGGTTTTTCTTTGGTAAAAACAGTTTTATTTGCAGGTACCTGTAGCTGGATTAAATCTGCAGTTCATTCTCAGCAGTAAATTCACATATTCCTGCACAAGTTCTTTCTCTGCATGAATTTTGCCCCATAAATCACCTGTTAACCTGTGGCTACAGTAATCGGAGTATTACGTATCATTGAAAAATACAAGAGCAAACAATAATTCAAATGAAATTCATTACATTAAACTATTAGTTTAACATAACTGCTACTTACGAGGGTGCAGGAAAACAAAGAATAAGGCCATGCAAGGACAGCAGTAATGGCAAACAAATCACACCAGTGCCATACTACAAATGCAACCACAGCAGCCAACAAACCACACCAGGGCAACACTACAAATGCCACCGTATTAGCGTAGAAATCACACCAATGCCATGTTTACAAACTTAATCACAGCAACTAACAAATCACGGCAGGGTCGTACTGTAAATACAAGCATAGTACATAAGAAAACACACTAAGGTCATGCTAGAACTGCAACCCAGCAGTCAATCAGATCACGACAGGGTCTTGCTAGAACTAAAAGAGTAACCACATTGAGAGACATGCTAGGATAACACTGGCAGCACACAAATGTAGTATTACGTATTATGTAAGACATGCTTTGCATGAGACATGTTGACTGTTGTTCCAATTCATGAGTAGGATGTATTGTGTGCTGAAAGGTATGCAGAATCACACAAATAACTGTAGTGGTTTCCTGTAGCAGTGCAATATACACAGATGATCAAACAATTCTGTACTGTTCTTTCTGTCGATGTACTAATACATTGAATATGTAGATGCATAAAGACATAATTACACTGCTATTTAAAAACGTTGAAGCTTTTTCAATGCCTTTTGCCCATAGCTTCCAGAATAGGTTCTAGACCTTTAACCCTGCATAGCACAAACAGCTATAGAAAAAGGAAGGATGGATGGACCACATTTCAACTTTTGTATATAAAACATACTGATGTTTGAGTTCTCAAGTCAAACAAGTTCTATTAAATAACCCAGTAATCTCCTGGGCATCTCAACACAAATGCTACAACAGAATACCGCACCAGTAAAGAAAATGGTTCTGCCTGACGAACTGGTTCACAGTGATTCACAAGCATGCCTCACCTTTCATCACTCCGTTTACCTGCTTCTGACTTATATACAAAAAGTACAGTGACTAGTAATACTCTATGTTTACATTAATCTGTATTTCTCCATAGTCAGGGTGTGATGGGTGGCCGTTCATTTTTTAAAAAAACTTTATTCCATAATGTCCATAATAATTCCATAAGAAGTTTAAGTATGCTTTAAACAGACTGCATGGTCAAATTCAGTCAGTTGTTATTAAAATTATAATTGGCAGAGCAGTATTTACCATTGGCCAAAGTGCTTTACTAAGCACTTCATCGTGAGGTAGCATTTTGTTTAAAATGCAATGGTAGATACAATCTGCTGAGAGCCCAATGTATAAAATCAATAAGAACAGTGTGTTGAAGATACATGTTTCTGACGTTCTCATAGCAGTTCAATAACAAACCATGTGTGCCACAGCTGATATGACACATGGAACAGTTGCTGTTAATGATTAGGTAATATGCCCTGTTTGTCCTGCCTACAGGATTGGATCAGATTTCTGACTAGCTTCATTTCTTTTGCTGTGTGTGGGCTGCGATTCCACATATAAAATTGTTTCTTCTCTTTCCATGGCATCCAGTCATTAAATCATCAAAGGTACCTAACTATCAGGGATCTAGAGGATGCTCTGTGCAAATGATTGTCACAGCAAAATGAATTCCGAACAATCATAAAAAAAACAGTGAATTACCCCCGTCCTAAGATTTATGAAAAGTAAAATAATATTAATCACAATACCTCTTTGTTATAAACAGGTATGTTTCAAGGTTGTCTGAAGCTTGTGAGAAGTTGATAGCACCTAGCAAAGCTCCATTTACAAGCTATGGAGATGTGATGCATTTCTGCAGTGTTTACACTGTAATAAGGGCCAGCTTTAGCCATCGGAATATCAGGCAGGTGCCTAGGCCCCCGATTTACCAGCTCTGTGAAGGACCAGAAATTATGATCATTTTTTTGTTGGGGGGGCTCCCATATAGATCTTTGACTAGAGCCCTTGAAAAGATTGAGCCGGCCCAGATTGTAACCCAAAATCACAATAAACTAAAATGTGATTTGCTCATATAATCACACATAATGCAGTCAAAAACTCCCCCAGCATGCATCAGATTCCCAAGAAACACAACACAAACTTTTTTTATTGAAAGGTAAACAATATCAACCAAGTGTCCTCTGGCCAATCGACTAATTCGACTGCCAAAGCAGAGATTGCATATACTTAAGTGCTTGAATGCAATACAAGACATGAATGCATCTTGATGCACATGCAGCAAAACGTGAACATATGAAGAAACGTGCTCATGAAAACATGTGAGTGCCAGTGGATATATTTACCATAAAAGTACATGTACAAATGCATGCAACACATCAGCACATGTAGAGACACGGAGAACACATGACAGCATGCAGATATAATAGTATAATAGAATGCAGCATATTCAATACATATTAGAAAGCAATTTAAAGATTTAAAAAGGCTATTTTAAAATTAGTATCTGCGATTACAGAATTTGTCCTTGAATGTTATTTATCTCTAAGTTCCCAAAAATATTTGAAATTTGAAAGTCTCATAAAACCTCTTGAACTTGGCAAAACTTCATTTATTCTGTTGTTACAACCAGACAGGAAACTTCACCGCTCAAAAACAATTTAAATAAATGCTAAATCTCTTTATAAAGGCAAGATCTGTTTCAACAGCAAACCATAGACTAGCATTACCCTGGCCTTTAAGAACCCTGAAAATGACAATCCCCTATGGTCATAGACATTGATATGCATTCTTTTAGTAGTATATTCTCCTGATTAGTTTGTGTATTTGCTGATATTTGTGTACAGTTTATATTTTATAAAGTTAATATTAATAAATAGCAGCATTTCAAATTTGTCTTTTTCACAAAATTTGTATAGATACACAGAAATATGTATTGAAATATGTATTTGATAAATCATTTGTGTTCTTAATTCAAACTTCTAGGTCATTCCTACTTCTACTTCTACTACAAGCAACTACAATGACAGAATGTTTTACAAGAGAAAACTTTCAGTGACTTTTCAATAACACACATCTTTATAATACTCTTATAGATATGAAATCTATGTACCGTATATAAAATATTTGTATATAAAAATAAATAACACAGCAAGTCCATAGCACACCTATTGCACATTTCTTTCACAGATACAGCATGAATATGAATATGAAAATATTTTAGGTTAATTCCATACATCCTGCTATAAATAGGTTATGTTTGGAATTGACTGTAGGGCACTTCTTATTGAATTGGCTACTGTTCTGTTGAAAAAACATATAATCTTTAAATGATACTTTTGATCATCCTGTAAATATATTGCAGGGAAATTGGGTTTAGTTTGAAACAACAACAATTCTTAATGTTTCAGCACTAAGCCTCTTGAGCTGCATGTCCATTTTAAACGATCTGTCCCTTATCGAAAAAATGCAGCTACATATAAAAGATATATCTTATTTTCATATGGCACAGGGGACAACTGTATTTGTGCAGCTGGTGGATATTTGTTCTGTAGCAGAGGAAGTAGGAAAATTCGAAGAAAAGAAAAAATAGGGTAAATGTAAAATACATTCATTATTAATATATGGTGTGTGTG
>JAODKF010000116.1:10566483-10590502 GCA_026779585.1 Mormyrus proboscirostris
TATCTATATATATATATATATTTAAGTACATTTAACAATTTAGAAAGCAGTATTATTGTACATCATTGTCATTGTCAATATTGCAAAAGAGCATGTGATTATACAGTGTTGAGTGTCTAAGGTGAAGCATCGCAAGCATATTGTCTAATTCATGGTGAGAAAAGCATTGGTGCATAAAAGGTGGCCAAGTGCAAACTGCACTGTGGCCTCAAATTCAAACTTTGCTCAGGTATCCAGCTTGAAGTGTTTCGATTGACTCTCTAGAATGGGTATGTTCATTGTCTAAGATAACATACTAAAAGCAAAGAATACTCTATGCTGATGTTTAGCGGAGACACCACGATGTATCATGTACCATATCAATGCAAACTCAACTTCCTTCCGATATTTCGGTACTTTCTCTCCACCCCAGCTTTCTATAAATACCTACTAGTCTCCAACCTGCAGTGACACTTGAATTTGGAAAAATGAACCATGCAGGAAAATATCTGAAATCCCCCTATTTATCCAACACTCTGCATAGTCAGCGGGCAAAGGGTGTGGATGCAACCCACAAAAATGCCACAACAAACTGCCTTTTCATTCCTGCAGGGGCACAGTAAGAATTCAGACCAACAGCACCCTTTGCTGGGCACCATGTATGCACTGGTCTGTTTGGCACTTGGAGGAACAAACTGCCACAGGATGTGGAGAGATGCTGCACATTGAATTCACAGGCTGGATTATTGTGTACAGCAAAAAGGTCTTTCTTCAGGCAGAGATTTTCAAAACCTTGTTTCAAATATCTCTAGTTGTGAAACCATCTCCATGGCAGCTGGTAACCACAATTAACAGGTGGCCATTGTATTCACAGATCGGCCAACAAAACCTAATCTCACCCCAGAAATCAATTCAGTGCAGCCAAGGACACATTGCCTTTTAATGACCCTATAGCTCTGCCTGGCGCTATCCTTCCGTGTTCTTGCCTTTAGCAATAGTAATAGTATAAACCAAGAATAGCTCGATAGTTTCTTAAAGAAGGAAACATTACTTGTGTTAGACGAGATTGCAGTGGTATTTGTGAAAGACAGACAGATGCAGGGTAAACATAAGCATAAGTAAATAAGTGAGCAACGCTAAACAGCAGATTAACAGCCAGATCTTCACTTACGCTAAAAGCAAAAATTAATTCGGACAAGATGTTTTTTCTTAATGTAATGGTGCATATAAGGGGTAGATATTCAGTGCAAAGTCATTTGGCGTATGAGGGTAGGGGTAAGAGGACTATTGCTATGGTATGGATAGTGTCCATCAGAACTCAGGCCCCATCTGTGCAAAAGCTAGGGGCAGTGGTAAGTCACATGACTCAGGAGTAAATGGTGATGACCTCGCGTCCACCACCACGCACAAGGAGGACTCGATTTAAGCCTTCAGTCAGGACCTCAAGGAATTCCATGTCTGAAAGAGACATGCTGTTAAGGTGCACAAACGTTGTCTCTGGAAGCTGATCTAAAGTGCCCACACAAAAAGGAACATGGGATCTAAAATTCACACCCAACAAAGCACTATGAAATTAAACATATTGCCATAAGTAGTGATTTATTTTCCTGTCACAATCAAATGTGTATCTTTAAACATTACCCTGCTGAAAAAGCCTGTTTATGCTGGAAGCTGGTTTATGCTGGAAGCTGGTTTTTGCTGGTCTAAGACGGTTTTAGATGGTCATGTCTCAGTCCTTCCTGCTCTGTGATGGATTAACTGGGTGAGACACCAGTTGGCGTTGCTGGTCATGCTGGTATATCCAGCTAAACCATCAAAGCATAATGCGAAAATACCTAAAGCTGATCAATTATAATAAATTGGTCAACCAACTTAACCAGTTTAACCTGGCTAAGTGTTTTTTTTTTAGCAGGGTAGGCAGTGATAAAAAAAACTTAGAATCTTATTTCTGACTGACTGCGTTCCACCACTGTAGAACTCCTACAATGCAGTTGACATAGCTCTGACTTTGCAATCTGACCTGTAGAAGTCAGCTACCTAATCACCTTGGAATACAGGACCATATTTCATGCTGTCCACCAAGCTATGGGAGCATTCTCAGCAACTGCACCCCTGCCATGTCACTGACTGAGAAAAGGATACAGTTCTCCTCACCTGTACGGTTCTTAGGTGGACCAGGCATATTAAGCAGAACAAGCTTTGCTTCTTTGGACTTATTCACAATGACGTCATTCAGTTTGAGTGCAGTGTGCATGCGTCTCACGTTGAACTGGTTCCTGATATGGTAATAAAAAATACAGTAAGTGAAAATGTTATGTTAACTATTAAATTAGCTAGCTATTAAAATACACTGCAGTAATTACAGTATTGTATAAACAGCAACATTTACTCACAGATTCTCCCATTCTCTGCAGCATGGTAAGGATAAGATCAAAAATGAAGAAATTAACATGATTGAAATAAAAGGCAGGAATTAAATATAAAATATGTTCTCTTTCAAAATCGTAGGCAGAGGTGTGGCTGTGAGGCTAATTGCAGGTTTGAATCCTACTCCATTGAGCTCTAGAGCAGGGCCCTTAAACTGCAACTGCTTTGTCCTGGGTATGATGTTAATCTACATCCAGTCCTCCAAGGAGGTCCTCCAACTTACAGGGAAAGTCAGGGGTTGGTGACGGGATTGGCACTCCAGCCACCAGAAAAAACTCGCACTGTTCCATTAGTGCTGGTGTGTGCTGAGGTATCACCCGCTGCATGGCTGCACTCAGGTTCTCATGCCTGAGGCGGTCTGTCGTGTGGTGGGAGCAGCAGCGCGCTGTAATCAGTGCATGCTCCTTTACCTCTCCCTCTCTTTTGAAATATGTATATTTTAACTTCAGTGGAAGCCCTGATGTTCCTTCAGAAATAGTTTAACACAATACTTTGATAGAATTTTGATTTGCTAAGCAAGTAAGAGCTGATGTGAGACGGGCAGGAGACTCACGGCTTCATGTTGAAGATGTCCTTGATTCCCTCCGAGACGTTTGCTGGTGGTTGGTCCTTGAGTCCGTCACATTTCTCTCTCCATGTCATGTGCTCCTTGTCCCCTGAGGCTTCGGGGCCCTCAGCAGGGGACACTGGGCTGGTTGGGGTCAGTGTGGAATTCTTGTTGTCAATAAGATGCATCTATTTTGGCAGAAAAAGGGTGAAAAGGGAAGAGGGGAACACACAAGATCTGCTCATCAGGCTCACGAAGCTTTTAAAATGTCACCCTCATCCAAGCATGAGAAAGCTAACTGCAGTTTAAAATGCTACACGCACAAAAAGACTGCATCTGCATTTTTATCGGCGTGCTCAGGTTCAAGGAGGGGTGGAGAGGTCCTGGAGGGGTACAGTTACCTCCTCCTCCGGTTTTTCATTGCTGGCCATGGGCTTCTCCTCCTTCCCGCCTGGCTGCGCACATACACCGGCTGGGTTCTTGCGACGGATGGATCCCCGAGAAACATCTGTGATGCTCTGGATCTGAGAACAGAAGAATTAGTGTAATTCACAAAATGCTGAGTTTAATATGAATCACAAAAAAATTATGACAATCTGATCATTTTAATATGTCCATTTGTCCATTTAATAAAGAATACAAAATACATAGTGTTTTTTTTTGTTAGTTTAAAACTGAAATTGTAATTATAATTCTGAACCTTAATTACTTTTATGTGGTTTTCATCTATTATGTAAATGTTTTTTGTAGATTCATAAACTATTCTCAGAATCATTTCAGAAGCTATTGAAATCAAAATAAATCTGACATAAAGATTGAAGCTTCAGATATCCTCAGCCTGACAAAATATGACAAAGTATTTCTCTTCTCTTCATTACTGAGAAGTGCCATGTTATCACACAGACACAACCTTGCTGCTTCTAATGCAGATTAAGCTCCTTCTCACTAAGTACCTCTTGGCTATCTAAACATGCCGGATTTTTCTATTTTCACCTTTTTTAACATATTCACATCATTCCTCTTCACTCTGCCTGTGTTTTGTCACATCAGTCAATAGAGTAACTCCCAATACAGACACAGCCAAACCTCACAGCCAATTACAGCTCTTCTTGCTCTCATTGATCACCCTTGTCAATGTGCTTTGTGGTGTATGCTACAGAAGGTCCATTGCAAGGGCTGGTTATCAGCCCTTTCTGTCTCTTTAGAAGTGATGACTTCTTCATTATGCTATACCGGATAAGCATTTGGAAGCATTTGGGTTTACCCGTTATTTTGTGAGCAGTCCCACTGTGATTTCACTGATTTTTTTGGCCAAAAAATGCTTGATTTTACAGCTGCTTTTCCCAGAATTTGTGACGCAACTTGTGGAGCTCTTCATGCTTTTTTATTGCAAAGAATTTGCATAAATTGGCAAAACGGCACATTCAGATTTTTAACGATTACCAAGTGAAAAGATACATATAATTACTTTCATTATATATTACTTTTCAAATTGCATAAACAGTCACATATCAGAGCTCATATTTATTTCTTTTCTGCATTCGAGAACCTTGGGCTCAGTTAACAATTCTGTCTTTTCAAATGAAATGAAACGGATTAACAGAATAGTTTCACTTCCAAAGTGCCTATTGTTTGTTTTCTAAAACTGGAGCTTTGGAGGAGGGGTTGGTTCATTCTCAAAAATAAAGCGCGTTTGCAGTGCCATGGTGGCAGGGCATGGTGCAGGCATAAAATGGGCAGCCTACAGCTCCAAGGCAACAGAGGGGCTTAAGGAAATTAAACAAAATCAGGAAGGCACAAAGGAAAGGGACCACAAGGGGTCCAGAAAAAAGCAACACAGGGAAAACAAATAACGACAAGGAAACCATAGAATAACACAAATGCGGAACAAGAGTACAAGAAATTAATACACAAACTGAACCGCGTAATGAAAAAGCAGGAGTGAAACATAACACAATTAACCAATCAGTTAGGGTACAGGATAGCAAGCATTCAGATAGGACAATCAATCATGAGGCACAAGGAAACGGGAAACAGGTGGATCTAATAAACTTAATCAAGGAACTAAGAGACTAGCAGGGAAACTAGAAACCGAATCTAGCACTTGGAATGTAACAAGATGAGTAAAATCACAAAGACACAGACCAAAAACCAAAACAGAACACAAACCACAAACTACGGACAAGAAAACTAATAGAGAATAAACACAGGGAACAAAAATCTAATACATATAAATAAACAAATGAGGCTTGCCTCAAACTCATAAAAAAGGGTTTATAGCCACACACTCAGCCCATAGAGCTATGTAGCAGTCCAGGGAACAGGGAAAACACACTAGGGACTTCAAGGACAAGAGACAGGGTGGAGAACAGGATGGCCAGCAACACCTGCTGGCCAAACAGGGAAGGGACACTAAGGGCAGGGCTGGATGGTACAGACCCTGACATTCAATTTTTACAACCTCTCACATTCATGATATCTGTTAGCAACTGAAAAAAGTGGTTAACCTTAAGGATGGAAGCAGTTAACCTCCTCCCAGCCATTTTATTGATCTATGAAATTTTCATGACATAAAATGGTGTGTGGACATCAAAATGGTGGGAACTGTTTTCATCTGTGCTCTGTTCATCTCATGCTCCTGCTTTACAGAATTTGCCTCCACATTCAATGAAATGTAAATGAAATGTGTTTGCTGTGCTGATCTTCCCCGCAGCAGAGCCTCACCAAACCCCACATGAATGCACCCTGCGATGGCGTCATGGGATATGTTCACAGTCAAATGCAAGCAATCTGTTGATTTAGCCACTTGTGGAAAAGCTACAGTAAATTTGGAAAATTGCAAATTCATGGAAATATTGTGGAGTGTGTGCTTGATTTAATGTTAATTTCTGCCATCACAGAACTGCAAAATCCTGAAGGGATTGTGTAAGTTCCGGTCGTTTTAATTTGCAAATAAATTAATCTACAATTCTCCAGTGAAAGTTTATATTGGATCAAACAAGTGTCCTTTATTTTAAAATTGCATAAAATATTTGTGCTTGCATTTGCAAATTCATGTACAAATTACAAATGAATTAACTGAACCATTTCAAAGCTTCTTTTTGTGCCAATTTTTTAAATGCTATTTCACCATCGGGTCCTTGAGCAGGAACCTTAACCTCCAACTACTGTCTGACCTCAAAAAAAAAAACAGAAACAAAAGAGAAATGTATGTTGTTTTGGATAATGGCATCTTCAAAACAAACGTGAATGCAAAATGTAAAAACGTAATGTTTTGCCTTTGTATGATTCCATTTAAATGGACAGAACATACAGAATAAAATGAATTGAATGACATCTTACTTCTCTTTCACGCTCAGTTTTCGTCAGATGCATCTCTTTGAGAATCTGTGACCGCTGCTCCATCACAAGAGTCTTCTCGTATGTGTAGGGTGATATATCACTGTCTTGCTGATGAAAGAGAGGCCATGGTTAATACATCCATCCATCCATCCATCCATCCATCTTCAGTAACTGCTTGTCCTATTCAGGGTCGCAGGAGGTCCAGAGCCAAACCTGGAGTCATCCCAGGACAGGGCACCAACCCACTGCAGATGGTGGGGTGATGATTTCATGTGTTACTCTATCATTTTTCATTGAATAACCATATATTTGAAATGCCATGTGCTGAGAGAAGCAGCACTGTGCAATGACCTTGTTGGCACTCTTCCTAATACAGAAGAGCCTTGGAACTTGGACGCCTCTTAACTCGACCAACTTGGACGTCGAACGGGTCCGTTGAATTTTTTTTCGACTTGTACCTCGACCGAAATCTTGGAACTTGACCGTTCCTGCTACAGCTTGTATGACTGGAGGCACGTTCGAGTCTACCAATTCGGACCAGGAACGGGTCAGTTGAAAAAAATCTAGCCGCAACTCGAAAACTCGGAACATGACAAAGCAAAACAGGCTAAATTTTAACAAGGTTAAAATTTGTACCTATCAAGATGCGCCTCTGATGGGCTGAAACTAAGGCAGATGGATCTGCTGGCATGCTGGTGCCTACGGATCGCTCTCTCGTGGTACCTCTCGACTGAGTTCGATGTGTGAAACCTGTGTTCCTGTGTTCAGTGTGAATTTGAAATTTTAGTGTGATTGTGCTTTATCTACAGTACATTTAGTAATACAGTAATCACGGCCCATAAGAAAGTGAGCAGTGATAGCAGCACGTTACAGAGGAAAGTAAGAGTAACTGTAGGACTTAAATAGGAAATTATAGCGAGACTTGAAGGTGGTGCACGTGCGTCTGTTCTCGTTCAGAGTATGGGATTGTCATTATCGTTTTTTTTGCTTTTGTATGTTTGCTTTTTCTTGTGTGTATTAGTTTAATATTGATTGTTAATCCTTTTAATCATTAGCTAGGTAGGCAGATAAGTTTAAATAAACAGTCATTTGGGGGTCTGGAATGGATTAAATTCATTTACGTTATTTCTTATGGGGTATCTCAACTTGGACCTCGACCAAAACACAACTCGAGCAGCCTTCTGGAACAAATTAAGTCCGTGTTCCAAGGTACCACTGTACTGATATTTTAACTGAACATAAATTTACTCCAATATTTAGGCTGTATAGGAAAATGTGTACTCTATTTTAAAAATACTGTTTACATTTTTAATGAAGGGCATACATTTTTGGGGTTGTTTTATAGGCAGGTAAAACCTATACCACACACTTCACTTAAAGTAGAACTTTTTAATGTTTAAACAAGACTTGTGTGTATATGTGAGGATATTCTCAGCTGAGCTACTTTGGTCATTATCTGAAAAATAATAATGTACACCTACCATCTCCACCACTTCCACTGCAGCATCAATACGGAGATGATATAGGAAGGTAATAAGATCATTCCTCATCTGAATGCTGTTGTCATCCATTTGGGCCACAGTAAAAATGCGCATCTTGCACTTTTTCCAGACCTGTTTACAGGGCGAGGCCAATCATAGTTCACCCTTAAAATGCATAACATGCTCAGCTTTCCAAATGACAAGTCTGCAGGCATGCATATTTAAGGAGAGAAAGCACTGAGTGTTCTATCCAGCAAGACAATAACAACTGTTGCTACACCAATGAGACTGGAGTTCAGTACCTTGTGCTGGCGTAGGAGAAAGGGCAACAACATGAGCATGCCACCATCATGGACGATCCACCAGACGTCAATGAATCCCTCAGTGAAGCATTCCCCATTAGACGGGAAAGCACAGATGTTTTTTGGCACCAGAAGAGCGAGATGGGCTGCGGTGGTCTCCCTCACCAGCTCTGCACACATGAGTGACTCCCTGTTAATGACTCCTGCCTCCCAGTAGCATGGTTCATTGTATCAGTCAGATTAAACTCAACATCATCTTCTTACTGATTTGTCTTACCAATAAAGTTTCTCCAGGGCTGGTGGTTTTCAGATTGCTTCCAGTTCTGAGGCCAGTTCACCAGCACTGTATTGTGTCGAAGACCTCCCAGCCCTACTGCTTGGATTATCTGGGATGTGGCGTCACGGATGTTGGAGGAGATCACTGCCTTGCAGAAGCCCTTAACCCTCTCCATCTCCATCATCTTCCGCAAAGACTAAGAGGACCCAAATTACAGATGTAATCAAGGCATATGGTTTGAGCGCTTTTCCTTTAAATCTAGGTAGTGTAGTATTTGCGGTGCTGACCTGCTCTGCCCGCTGTGCCTGGGGGTAGTTGTTGAGGAATGTTCCCTCAAGTGCAGTGCCTACAATGGTTAGGCCCTTGCCTGCCTTAAGCTGGCTGGTCAGGGAAAGTATCCGGGGTTGCTCCATGTTCTGCTCCTCGTCCACATTGACCAGAACCAGCAGCTGAGGCCTGGCGTGGGGAAACACAGATTGCTAAAATGGACTTAAAATCACTTTAATAGACTAAATCATTTTTCGATTCCCTCTGGAAAATCAGCTCTAATGCTCAAAATGACCACATGCTCACTATACTATAGTCTACTTTAGACCTTAGCTTTTGTTAAATACTATTTTGTTATTCGTCCAGAGATGTCAGGTGTGTGTTGGTAACCGCACAGGTAGTTCTGGCAGCCTAATGACAGTTCTAAATTAATGCATTTCAATGTTTTATTAAACATGTTAATATAGAAACCCATGTCACTTTTTAATCATAAATAAACAGTCATTCATATCTTTTTCCTTGGTTTTCATAAGGTAAGTGTCGGTCTGTTGACGGTTTCTGTGGTAACTCAAATGACTTCCTGCTTCCAGTGAGTAGCCTGATCAGACATTCTGTCCTTATAAGGACTATGTTTGGTGATGTTTTACATTAACAGCACCTTCATAATGCCTTTATAATGCATTCATAGACATTCAGTGCAACTTCATCATGGATTCACAGAACAGCATGTAAGAACATAAACTTTCTAACATACCTTACCAACTATAACAAGCATTATAATCATATAATCAGATAATGTTTGTTATTAATGTATATTAAAGTTGTTGTATATTAATGTTAAGGTGTACTTACATGCTGCCTTTCAATGACCTATGCATCATAAAGGCATTACAAAGGTGCACTGAATGTTCTACAGTATGAATGCATAATGATTGCATTATGAAAGTGCACCGAATGTTCTATGAATGCATAATGAATGCATTATGAAGGTGCAGTCAATGTAAAGCTCATTAGGACAGTATTAAATGCTAACGGAAATAACTTCCTTCTAAGAAATTAATCATGACTAGTATATTGTATTAGCCATGGTATAAACGAGACAAACCATTTACGACGTCCGCTGTCATAGCTTGAACAGTTGTACAAAAATAATCTACTCCAACCCCAAAAATGATTTTTGTATAACTGCACACCTCAGAGTGGTTTATCCCATATAAAAATATATGAACTTGGTGAAATTTACATTACTTACAGATTTAATCTGTAATAAAATAAAACTGTAGGATATTATATTATTTGTCATTATAGATGCACACAGTAGTTCATACAATAAGCATTTACCCATTTCGCACAGCTGGTAAATGTGCAATATTTAAATTATACATGTCAATGTTTTGAAGAGAAATCATTCAACCATACAGTCGTCTTCTTAGCAATATCACTGGCAGAATCTATATTACATATTTTTAATGAAAAAAGCAAAAGAACATTATTTTCACAACAGCATTGAATATTATAACAGCTCTTTTGGGAATTTAAATGTTTTAGTCTGAATAGCAATAGTTGTGATTTGCTGGTTCCGATTTAAGTAACTTATAACTCAATAGATATCATTCTGTGGAAAGGATTTGCTAAGTAAAGGAAATATGTAAATAAAGGTTACTGTGATGACAGCAATGGAAGACACGCTAATTGCAGTGCATATTGACCCTCACCGCCAGTTCTTGGTATGAGGTGGGCCCTCCTCCAGCCTCATTAGCGCAAAGCGAGCCGCGCTGAGGGACAGCCCGCGGATTCCATCTCCCCACTCTTTCTCTGCTCTGCAATCATCCAAGTCAACAGAAGACATCTAGCTGCAGGCTTAGTGAGTAACAGAATAAATGTAGTGATACATAAGCAAGTAACGGAATACATGTAGTGTTACCACGCCCCCCTCGTTAACCCCATGTGGATTCCCTGTGTTTACCAGCTGTTTCTAATCGTTGTCATTAGTCCAATGTATTTAGTCAGATTTTTAGTTTGTTTCCCTAGTCCGTTTGGTCTGCGTTTGGCTGCTTTACTTTTCATTAAAACCCTGTGTTTCCCCGACTTCTGGTGTCCTGCGCTTCTGTGTGCGCTCCGGGTGCCTTGGTACACGAGAGAATGACCGGACTCACAGATAAGATGCCTCGACTCAGTGAGGTGGAATACATCGACCTTGTTAATGATGTAAATGTAAACAGCCCGAGATCCTGGAGGACCACGTGGTTCACGCCCTGGCTGCTTGCTCTAAAGACATCCTGGAAAGGATTTCCCCATCCAAGGACCTGCACCTTCGCGGAAGAGGTATATGGCAACCTGCCGCGGCTGAGACGGGATGGCTGAGGCTAAACTTAATCTGGTGGTCACAGTCTGTGGTTTGCCTTCCAGTCCTCAGGCTGACTTTTCAGAGGTACCCAAGACCAAGGCAGGAAAAAAAAAGTGGAAAAACAGAAAACAGGAGAAGACGCCCAAGCTCTTCATAGAGGCTGTCTCTGTCTCTGTTATCTGCTCTGCAGTGTGTCGGGAGGAACGCCTCCAGATTCAGGATCTGGCGGTGTTCAGGCATGCCACCATGGGCCTGCCTGAACAGACGCCCAAAGCCTGTTTGCCTACCGCTCCGCTGCCAGTATCAGCGGCCGGCATCTTCCTGGGAACCCACCTGGCCCTTAGAGGGGCAAGGACGCTTGAGGACGCCATTCTGCAAATCCCTAAGGTCTTTAAAGGTGCGACGTCCACTGCCATAGCTTGAACCCTAGCCGTACCTCCCATGGTTCCAGTGCCCGCAGCACCTCCCATGGTTCCAGTGCCCGCGGTGCCTCCTGCACCTCCTCCACTGCCGCCGCCTGCAGCTCCTGGCCAGTTCCCGTGGTTCCAGACCCTCCAGCTCTGCTCCCTGTGGTTCCTGTGCCAGCTAGTTCCTGCTTCACCCCTTGTGGGTCCTGCTCAGTTTCCCGTGGTTCCAGATCCTCCAGCCGTGCTCCCTGTGGTTCCTGTGTCGCCCCCCCCATGGTTCCTGTGGTTCCTGCACTGCCGTCCATGGTTCCTGGGCTGGCTGTTCCAACTCTGCGTCCTGAGGTTTCAATACCTGCTCTGCCCCCGGATCGGCCGGTTGTGGTCCTGCCTCCGACACCTCGTCGCTCGCCTATGCCTTAGCCGGCTGTGGCTGTGCCTTTGCCTGCTGCAGCTACTGTTCCCTCCTCCCCTCCGCCTGTAACCCCTCCGCCTTCCTCCTCTGCCATCTTCGGCATTCCCTCCTGCTCCCTCCTCGCACTTACCGAGGGTCCCTTCGGCTCCAACCTCGCGGTCGCCTACTGCCCCTGCGGTTTCCGTCCCTTGCCTGCCGGGGTTCCCTGCAGCTCCCTGTTTCCCTCCACCCTTTGCCTTGGTGTCCCTTGTGTTTCCTCCCCATCTCTCTGTGCCTTCCGGTCCCTTTATGCCGCCTGGGTTTGCTCCCTGTCCCTCTGTGCCTTTGTTCCCTTCCAGTCCTTTCGTGCCTCCTGTGGGTGTGCCCCCTGGTGCTGGCACATCGTTGTCCCCCTCCTTGGGTTCTGTGTTCCCTTTTTGGTGCTCCTGTGTCGGTCTGCGTTCCCTGTGGTTTGTCTGAGTTAGTCTCTTTGTACCTGTTCTTCTGTTCGTGCTGTTCCCTGTGCCTCATTGATGTTGTTGCTTTTGTCTCCCCAGGTACTGTTGTGTCCCCGTCGCTTCACTCCCCTCCGATGCACGCCCGGAACGCGCACCTTTAGGGGAGGGTCCTGTCCTGCCCCTGTTGTCCACTCCTTTTGTATGCCACGCCCCTCTTGTTAACCTCGTGTGGATTTCCTGTGTTTACCAGCTGTTTCTGATCATTGTCATTAGTCCAATGTATTTAGTCCATGTTTCAGTTTGTTTCCCTAGTCCAGTCATTAATGTTGTATTGTCAGTCTGCATTTGCCTGCACTGCTTTTCATTAAAACCCCTTGTTTCCCTGACTTCTGGCGTTCTGCGCTTCTGTGTGCGCTCTCGGTGCCTTGGTGCATGACACATACTAACAAAAGAGATTTCTGTTTGCCGGAAGTCAAATTATTGTTAGTATCAACGGAATAATTTGAAAGTAACAAAAAAAATGGAATTAATTTATTTATCTTGCAAGCCATTATGTTTATGTTGAAGTTTGGAAAGTAATGCAAAATATTTAGATTTTAGATTTGGAGTAATCTAACAGGATATGTTACAATTTACATTATGGAGCATGTATTCCGTAATCCATAACAAAATATGTTTTTAAAGTAACCTTCCCAGCACGGGTTAGCCGTGCTTCTCTAAAGCATCAGAAATGCAGTGCAAATGAAGCAAATGCTGATATATACGTACTGATCCTCAAACAAAACCTTCTCAGCTTGGCCCGATTCCACGAGTCATGAGTAGAGAATGCCCTTTCTCTACTCATCCCCTTCTCCTACTGGCCTTGGCTTTCCCTTTTTTAAAACCTAACTATTATATCTTGTATTTTACTCACCCACGGAACTCGATGTATTTGTAAATGCAGCCAGCAATCACCATGGCAACAATGGCGTAGTACCAGGAGCAAATGAACATGAGTGACAGACATAAGCTCATACCCAGGAAGGAGAGCGCCCTGCAGGTCAAAGTGGAATGTAGGGTCACACGCCTGGATACAATTATCATTATACAGCCTAATACCTGTCAGTCTGATTCATCACAGTTGCTGTGAATAACTTATTTATGGTTGTTATATGGTTGGTATATTTGTTCTTGATCTTCTAGATAGTCTGTTCAACATCTCATATATTTACTGCTATAAAAATGGTATGAAATATTAATGTTTTTTATCAGATAGCATATACACTCACAGAAGATGTTTTGGTACACAGCTAAGGCTCGAGTCCCGTTAGTTTGGCGAGCAGAAGGCACAGTGTCTGCCATCACCGGCCACTGAAGGCCTGTCAGACTCACCAGTGGTAGTACTTGAAGCGTGGCCTCCAGTTTGGGGTACGAAGCAGAGTTTGTAGGGCACAGGCCAGGTTAACGAACATGTAGCACATCAGAAAGAACCTGCAGGGGAACAGGCATTGCCACATAATGTAGAGTCACTCCTTCTTTCAGCTTCATGGCTTTTAGTCCAGAATTCTGAGAGTAACTGTGTCACAGGAGTGTGTGGCAATCAAGCTTACAGTGTTCCGGGTCAACAAAGAGCTTGTTTTTTCTGTCTTTAGGAAAGCACTTACATTGACAGGATGGGTGCGACAGCATCCAGGGAGGCGATGATGATGCCAATTTCACAGATGCAGGCGGTGAGGAGCAGGGCCCAGGTGGGCTCTCCGTTTGCTTTGCCGTGACCGAAGACCTACCAGCAATGAAGGAACGAAGCAAACAAAGGCAGCGAGAAAACACACTGACTATACAGAATCCCGTAGGAACACAATGGGTGCAATTACAAATCCGCATTCTGCTAAGGCATCATCTCGCAAACATGCATTCTTACATACTGCAACAAATCCTTTCACCGAAATGCATAAAGAATGAAGCCATACAAACACTGTACGTTTGGTCAATATGGTAATTTCTGCATTCAGACAAATATACATGTAGGCACACACCTGCACAAACATAAGGACTTGTGGCTTTTATAGATGCATATTTAGAGACCTAAGTTAATAATAGACGAAACTCATACTCACCTGGAGGAAGGGAACAATACCATCGCGAGCAATGGCCTGTAGGAGGCGAGGGGCCCCTGTCAAACTCTGTAAACCTGCCCCACAGGTTGAGAAGAAGGAACCAATCACAATCACCCATGGCGAGGGCCAAGCCAGTGTTCCAATCACCAGATTGCCATTAACTGCTTCACCAAATCTGCATACAGGGACATAAAATAGGTGAGGGTCATCTCCTCTTAATATCTAATTTACACGACTAATACTACACTAATATTAATACCCCCCTTCCCAGTTTGTGTGGATAAAATCAGACTTACTTGTCCCTCAGCACCACTCCTTCGATGCAGGCACCAAACAGTATCACACAGGACATGTCTGGAATATGGCGTAAAGGTACACAGACAGAGAGCTACGAAATGTATGATTCTGCACAGTCGCCTGAACCTGGACACGAGCATGTGACAGTTTGCGAGCAGGAGCAGGGTGACACCGTCTCTGCCCTGTCAACGTTGCTCCCATCTGTGCCCCACTTTTCACCCGACTGTCCTGGCTGCTCACCAGCCAGCAACATGGATGATGGCTGAAAAGAGACAAGGATCTGTGGGGCTGCCATGTGGCCAGTCCACCAAGGCCAAGGGAAAAGGCAGCCTCCCCGAGGATGGTCTGGCCAGAGCTTTCAGCCTGCTTGTGCCGCGTCTCTCTCCCGGAGAGTACCAACAAGCAGGATGACTTCATACTTCCTTAATCCCCTTGGCCTACTCCGATGCTGCTCGGAAAGCCCCTAACAGCTCTCTCACACCACGCGTTGGACTTAGGCCCTCTTCCAATCTACCTTCCCCTGGCTAGGCTACCCCTCTATCCAGCCCCTACATACCGCCTGCTCTGTCCTCCCCAGCTAAGAACATGAATGCCAAGTAAATCTCTGCTACTCCTCCCCAGGGATTTTTAGAGGTGCAGCACACTTGGGCATCTTATTAGATAAACAAATAAATAATCAGAACAATAAATGATAACCAGAAGACACCATATACAGAGCTAAAACTACCTGACTAACTGACAAGCAACCTACGAAAATGAGTGACATGTGAGCCTGCTTTGTGCCCGTTGGAATATTTCGAGGAGAATGCCGTGTGCTGCAAAGGCAGGTGAGAAGCTTCTGTTCTGTAGGAAACAGATAATCCACAGTCCACAGAGAAGGATACAGACGGTGGATGTGGTGGCGATTGCCATGATGGTGCCTATTGGGATGGACTTCTGAGCATCTCGCAGATCACCTGAGCGGTTGGAACCAGCCATGATCCCTGAAAGAATGATGATGAGAAGTTTTAATAACTGTTTATAATTGTAGAGATGCACCGATACCGATATTCGGATCGTTAACGGCGCTGATCCAGTCCTATTTGACAGATCGAGTTTTGGTCATGTGTGACTGATCCACGTCCTATATTTAATTATTTAGTTTTTGCCAATCAATCGCACGACAGCTCTTTCCCATTTTACATGTGTTTTTTGCGGCATTGAAATCGAACGCTATCGCTGCCCCTCAGTCTTTTTTGCTACTCAGTGGGTGTGAGTACAGTGACTTCCGCCCGCTGTGACATAATTGAATTATATTTTTGTCTTTGCATAGAGTACACACCATGGAGACTTTCACCAAAGAACTGGACACATGTAGAGCTTAATAGTTCTTTACCCAGGGGAGAAAAAAACGACCTTAATGTGAAACTGACCTGTGACTGATGGAAAATAGATCCCAACTAACAGAGTGAAGAAGCTGGTAATATCAGACAAGACATAGCGGTTGGCGTTGGTCACAGGAGCGTCTGGGATTGTTAGAGATGGGATGCCTTTCTTCGCTAGGATCATACCTTTGTCCATGTAATTACCTAATAGGTTCTCTGTAATTAACAGATAATGAAAGAGAGAAGCTGACAAAAAGATGACTCCATTCAAAACATACATTTCTATTCTTGACTTTCATGGAAGCTTAGTCAAATTGGAATCAATAAAATGGTTTTACATTTTACTTGTACTTTGAATATGTGGGTATGTGTTACCTGCCAAGATGCCGCTGGTTATCCCTGGAATGCCCTGAATTTCTGTCACATTGTTGTTAATGAAATAGTCATCACAGGTAGCATTGAGGAACTCAGAGTCGCAGAAGATCCTCCAAAGTCTGGTTGTGACAGTGCCGTTCTCTTTCTCAATAAATTTAGCACACACATCGAAGCCCTTTCTAATCAGAGCACGGTTCCCCAATAGGCAGATTCTACAGGAGGCACAAAGGCAAGAAAACTTTAGCGATGGCTATGTGTACTGGTGTGTCACGGGCCTTGTTGTCAAAGAACATGAGAGGAACTGCACTCACGGGAAATCTGGTGGATCAATAGCTGTCTTGATGACTCCGGAATAGACAGCGAGGATTGAGAGAATGACACAGGCCAGGAAAACCAGGGCCAGCTTGTTAACATATTTGACACCAACGAAAACCACCAGGGCCATGAAGCTCAGGACACAGGTGCCATAAACACGCATGTTGTTAAGCAGAGCCGCCTCCGCCTCCGATCCCTCAAGGCCCTCGATTTTAAAAATAGCTGCCTGTGGCACAATGTAAATCTGTGGAAGAAACAGAGAATGAAAAAGGTGAAAAAACACCAGCCATGAACTTTCTTTTAATACCAAACAGTCCTGAAATATTCACAGAAAGTACTGCAAATGATACCAGTTTTGGCTGTTTACTTGGTTTACAGATATTTATTGACCATGACAAATATCCTGAAGCTTATGGGTCCCGGTTAGGACTCTTGAGTAATTTAGTAAATACATGTGTATAAAAGGTTTTAAAAAAGCTGTTTCATTAAAGCATCATTGAAGCAACATGATATATAATCTGAATATAAACATTTTTGTATAATTTGACTTAGTAGTTCGATTTCTTGAAATATGCTCATGTGCTTTCCAAACAAATTATGATATTAAAACGAAAACACTCATCAGTTTTTATCAGACTTTTTCATACAGAAACATTAGCTCTGCATAGCCTGGTGTTTCATTCTAACTGAGATTCACTTGCCTCAAGTATTATTTTATGATAAAAATAAGAAACAAAAAAAATACAATAGTACCACAAAAACAGCAATGGCTCTTTAGCTTCAAGGACATTGTGCTCTGATATTGTCCCTCTAGTGAGTGTCACCTCTTTAATGGAATATTTAGAAATTAGGAGAGCAATGGAGGATCATTATGGGATAGACATGATCCACCACCGTGGTAAAATGCAGGAAGAGGAAAACAGCCAAGAAAAAGCGAGCAAACCAGTAGGCAGCTCCTGTTCCTCTTGGAAGAAATTAATATAAAACATCTGCTATTACCCTTTAATGTCTAGTTAGAGTAGTTCTCATGACAACAGCACAATACTACAGCTACAGCTCTACAGGACAAATGCAGATCCGCTACAGAGAAATGAACCTCAATTTAGCCCCAACAGTGTACTCAAAGTGTCTTATAAAACAGAATGCATTGGATATTTCAAATAACAAGCCAAACTCTAGGCTAGCATATATTTGTGCTACTTGTATAAGCTGACATGTGCATTACTTGATTTTTTTATACATCGACTTCAAGTGTATGTAAAAAAAAATCACTAAACTGTAGTTTTTTTTATAGGAAATTCTCTCTGAATAAAACCTTATGTTATGCAAAATTGTTCTATAAAAAAAATGGGGTAATGGAGCAGACCATTTGAAACTGAACTGAAATAATCATCGAGCCTTTACCAAATTTAATATTTTTAAAATTGCTTTTTTAGATCAAGATTTTTTTTTTTTATGCTGAACGTCTGAAATTTACTCCAGTACAGTTCTTGTACACTTTCTTTCACCTTTTTTTACTTGTCTTTTCAGGAATGGAGTAAATTTAGTGAACTTTCCCAAACAAAGCTGAGCATGAAGAGTATCCCTCTGTGGACCAGTGCATTTAGGTGCATTTAGGTGCATTGATCTGTGAAGAAAAGCTGAAACACTTCTGACCTGAAATCACTTGCAAACCAATGTGAGATTCATCTTATAGAACATCATAATTGTATATAAGCCAATTCTGGAGTTTTGGAACCTTGTACAATATCTGGAATGCTCATAATTAAAAGCTTACAGAGGACCAGAGTTACAATAGATATGCGGCGTGATTGAATATAGAGTATGCATGCATATATATTTAATGGGCATAAAATACTCACAGAGAAGAAAATTAAACATTTTATGAAAAATACCTTACATTTACTGAAGGTATTACAATGGAGTATGGGATATTCCAGAACAGTTAAAAAAAGAAATGTATTCATGTTTCCTTACCAATAAGATCTCAATGCAGCCCAGGATGTACATGGCCCCAGCAAATGTGGTACCCAGGTAAAAACAAATGCCAACGGCCCCCCCAAACTCAGGCCCCAGTGAACGGGAGATCATGTAGTAAGAGCCACCAGCTGGAATTTACAAAAAACATCAGTCAGGTCCGACTCAGAGTCTTTCAGGTTGAGCTAGTGAACAATATTTGTCCTGATAAGTCTTTGTTTTTATGTTACATCCTTAATAAATTGTTTTGGTCTCCTGTTATAAATATCAAATGACGCTATTTATAAGTGGTTCATTTGATTACCAAGTACCAAGTAGTGATACAGTATCATGCACAATTTTGGATCAATATTCTATAACTAACTGAGGTCGCTGATGGAGAACAGAAACCAAGCGATTCGGGAGCTTTAATGTATTTAAATTTCATAAATTAGTTTAATGAATAAAGTTAAAAAGTAAAAACTAGACTGGTCCTTTCTTCAACATTAGAACATTCGAACTTTATCCTTCATAAAGCTGTGGATTCTATATGATGCACGGCGATGCCGATTAACCTCAACTCATTCAAACTTGAATGCAATTGGTTAATAAATTCGCATCCGTTATTCTTCATGTTTCTCATGTAATTCATTTAATAATTCATTTCAGTGGGCCTGCATAAGACCTGTGCGCATGTGGATTACGAAGACGACTTCGTCAGCCGCCAAAGACAATGAAGAGTGGCCGGACGCATACAGTTTTATTCACTCACCGGGCACAACTCCGTTGGTAGCAATAGCACTCATGGAAATGGCAGTCAGCATCGTCTGAGAATAGAGGAGGAACAAATAAGCAAGAAAGCTAGACCCTACATCTCCAGCGAGACTCGACAGATCTGCACCAAAATAGGAAGTGACATAACAGTTAGAACAGACAGTGCAGCAGTGTGCCAAAGATCAGAGGTTCAGGGATACATCATAAGCCACGAGAAGAAAAATACAGAGAAACAATATAAATGAAGAAGACAGAAAGACACAAATTATTATAAAGTACATACACAGACACAGACTCCAATATTATTTAACAAAAGGATAAATCTGTTTGTCATCATACATCTTTTCTATTTAGTCTGGTTACTGTGGACTTTAAGCATGGAACTGTGCCAAATATTCACAATGCCTGTTCTCAGTGACTTTGTGATCAAGTAACAATGAAGTGGGGGGGGGGCAGTTCTCTGGAGGGAAGAGATTAGACTGCAATTGTTTTAAGTGTTATCTGATGTTGGAAGCTATGGATAAAATAGCGGGGTGGCGATACGGTATTGAAAAATACCCTGCAGCCTGTAGCCTAGGCAAGATTAAATGTGCAGTAGTGTAGTACTGGTGAGATTTTCAGCAGTTCTATGTAAGTATACTGAAATACCTTCCTCTTTATCAATAGATTAAATACTCAGATACAGAGTGGGAGGAATATTCAGAGCAGAAATATAGCTGATGCGTGTCTTTTAACATGATGTGACTGCATAATTATGTAAATAACGTCTTTTAGTATCGGGTTTTATTAAGAGGCGGTCGTAGCTCGAAGGAGGGCTGTACTCACTGTCGAGCAGCACATAAAAACGATGATGAAGGCTCCCAACACACCTCCGATGCCCACTACCCAAGTCATCCTCAGGAACAAGATTACCCCAAAAATGTTCTGCAGGCAGGGGAGGTAGACGCCCATCAAGGTGCCCATCTGGGGAGCCTGTCACGTAAAACACCAGAAGTTCTCTTTGCTCCAAAGCTTTGCGGATAATCAATATTTATCACTGCTCAGTAAAAGTCTAGCAGGAAGGAGGCGAGTGGTACAGTCCTGTGTAAGCATGTGACCCCTCAACGCCATACAAAGACATTTCTACCACAAATATACCTGCAGTTTACAGCATATACTTTTGTGTTTAATGAGGAATTTTCCCATTAAAATATTATTTTCTACAAACTTTAAGGATTTTGCTTTCGAAATGATATTTATTTCTACTGTATAATATATGATACAGTATATCTTTTAGGAATGCCGTACTGACCAGGCAATCTCCGGCTTGGTGCCTTGAGCTTATTGGGCTAGGGTGACACTATACTGGTTAAGTGGAATGGATACAGGAGAAATGGCCTGGTTTTTATACATTTGAACTAACTATGTAGCATATACTGTACTGTATGTATTCTTATATGCACGTCCACTGACTTATGTACGACCAATGACTGAATATCACATCCTGTATGTGCAAATTTTTTGATAGGACACTGATAATGACCAGAATAAAAGGGAAATGAGCTGTGGTGCATGTCAGATTCATTAATGCATATCACAGTCTCACAGAGCATATCTCAGCAGTAGCCGACTGGGCGAGAAGATGAACGAGAGAGAGAAAAGTCCCCATCGCAGAGACCTGAAGTGCTGTGCAATAAAGCTGACAGCTGAAAAGGAGCTTATTCCAGCATCATGCTTTGCTGCACTTACACAACCTGACAGTCCTAATGTGTTCCTGCTCTTGCCCAGTGAATTATCAAATAGTGCCATACTGGGCCAGTGAACATAATTGTCACCCATGACCTGGCTGAACAAGTCCTGCTATGGTCAGAGATAAATGACATAACCCACCATATCTCTTTAGTGTGAAGAACATGCCAAAGTAATTATGAGAAATGTGCATTGCATGAGAACAACACTGGAGTAGAGAAGTAGGAGAGGGTCAAATCTTGTACACTACAGCGTAAATTGTATATGTATTGAACTTTGGTTTTAACACAATTTGTCTGTAAAATTGATTTGAGTAGGTGGGCTGGTTTGGCTGTTTATCAAAGGTTTGTACAGTGACCAATGCAGGCAAGTGTGGTCGTCTTCAGAGGGCACTTATCTTCTAGTGGACTGACTTACATCATTACCTAAACATCAGAAATGTTTAAGTGTAACACCATCGCATTATCGATTGCTCATTACATGGAAGGATGAGTACCCAGGCTCAGTGTAAATTTATATAATGTCTATTTAGGTATTCATTTTAAATCCTGTGTACTTTTAATTTGCCCTGGATATGAACTTGGAAGCTTAGCCTGTGTTCACAGAAGAGGTCATATCCCATTCTGCTTTCCAAAAAGCCCAAAGCCTCTTTTAAAGGACTGCCAAAACGTATTTTGTACTGTACATTTTCTTTTTTGACGTTACTATCGTTCCATGAATTGAAGTTCTCTTTTAAAACAACTACAAAGTACAATAGCCTTGAGGAATCTGGTATTGTTCTGCAAAAACCGGATGATAAGTCATACTGCAAAAATGTGAATCCTGCAGTGGGATGTTGCTATATTTTACATTTTGTATGCAGTTATATATAATTTATACCTATAGGCCTTGTAGTTCTGCTAAAGTCTTGAGAGTATCTTATGGCACCAAACTGTACTGGAATGATTTTATTGTCAAAATCATGACCGCAACTTTAAATTCGAAATTTAATTAGTATGCTTATATGTAAATTATAAACTGAAAAAACACAGGGTGTCATGGGATACAGGGAATAGGGGTTTAATCCCCAGAATTAAGACAAAAAGCAGAAAAGCAACTGACAAAAAAAGTCATTTTGGGAAGACAGGGAAAATGCAAAGACATTGAAAGAATGGTAAGAATGGGCATTGAGGACATTATCGGAATGAACTAACTTTTCCAGGACTAGCAGAACGCAAAGGTTTATAGTAATGAAAATGGACGGGGAAGAGTGTAGCTGGACCACCTGCTCCTAGTCTCCCCTTACACGTGAACCCCATCCCTTGCTTGGCTATTAGCTTCCCTTCATAAGACTGCTTGCTGCTAGTTTTCTTGAGTTTCCCAGTGTTGTGATTCCTGCGGATGGCTGTGATGGTACCTTGATGGGCTTCTTGACGGCCTCCTCGTTGTTCTCGGCCTCCTCGTGCTCCTTGCTGCCCTGAGGGAGGTTGGAGTAGTTGGCCAAGCTGCTGAGAAGAGAGGAGACCATGGGGCTTGTGTCCATTTCCTCCTGGAAAAAAAGTTAGTATATGAAGAACTAAAACTGCATAAATTAAAAAAGCATATGTGTTTTCAGTATCTCCCATGAAGAAATTAATTTTATTACATTATTTGTTTGCAAAATCCTTTCTGGCTATGGTTCCATTCTGGGTTAAGAATAAAAATAATGTTCATCTCAACCTTGTTCAATGGATGGCTTTCATCTTACTCATGCTGTAAAGCATTATGCAGCTGGACAGTTAACAGAGAACCTTATTTTTGAAAGATTAGGGAGATAGGGAATCATTCAGTAGCCTTCATTTTCTAAAAATTCTTCGATGGAATTTGGCCAGAATGTTGGACTTAACAGCTCTGTTCCTCTGATAGGTGCCAGGAGACCTTTGATGATCGTGGATTAAATAGGACTTTGGTAAGAGGCTCACCTGAAATTTGGCACCTGATACTACTGCAATAGCACCTTCACTGCACACACTTGGGATTAATTTGACTTTGTCCAGAGGAAAAGTACCCTTTATTTACTCATCAACATCATCTCCAGCAGCAAATATATTTTGCCTAGAGGTCTTTTATCCAAGGTCTCACTGACTTCAACACTGCTCAGTGTCAGGTTTTCACAAAGCAAGTATGACAGGGTAATAATTAAAGTTACACACTTACCCCTAGACTTACCCCTATGGTGAAGTCGCCTGGAGCGATTTCTACTTGACCTTCAAGCTGTAACTACTGTAATTAATAATGGTTATTTTGTTTATTTGTGTATGACCTGTCATGGAGTGCTGTACCTCAAACAGGGCCATGTTCTTGCTGTCATAATGCTGGGCCTTTTCCGTGTCACTTGTGCCAATGAACGGACTGCTTTCCTTGGGGGTGACATCACCTGCCCAGTGGGGATAAAGAGTTTCACCATTAGCTGTTTCTCTTTTTATATTACTATGCCAAACGCTAATTAATTTTAGCACAGGTAATAGTATTACAGTAACAATGCCAGCTTCATTATTCATTGTACCAAGAAGTTCAGTGGTATGATACATGTTTAACTGTAACTTCATTTTTTTAAGATTTTAATGATTACATATAAACCTTAGAATTGTACTTCCCTCCACTAGTACTAGATAATCTTAGGAATTTGCTTCACTTCTGGATGTAACTGCACGGTGGAGCCATTTTCAAATGCAATAGCTTTTCCTTGCAATTAAATGCTGTTTAGTGCTTGTACAGCACTATTCCTGCAAGTTGCCTGCAGGCCTGGCCCAAGGGTCCTATTCGCATAGGCTGCCTCTGTCTTTTCCAGAGATTATGTACAGTGTCTATTTTTGGTGGAGCTGAAGCATTACCGTGGCTGTTTTTCCCCAGCAAGCTCACTGCCCCCCC
>JAODKF010000116.1:10590525-10613393 GCA_026779585.1 Mormyrus proboscirostris
GCACTCCCCCTAGGCAGACGAAGACTCTTTGCAATCTCTCTCCTGCAGCATCTTGTTTACTGTCAGTTCTTTGATTTTTTTTTTGTCTGACCTAGATTATCTGTTTTACTTGGTTTCTCCAAACAAGTTTGAACATATGCTGGAAAAGAGGTAGAATTAAATAAAACTGACATACAACAGACACTTATTAAAACTGCTTTGGAGGAGTTCTAACATTGGCTATTTATTGTATTTATTTGTAAATATTAAGAACTAAAATCTGGGAGAACTTGAGAGGAAGTAACGGTGCCCTTCTTAGAGTACGCCATGGGTAATGCATATTCTAAAAGATTCCAGCCGTTCCTTTTCCCGATACAAACAAATAATTCTAGAACAGCGGGAAGAATAAGTCAAAGATATCACTCGCATCACTCTCCACATATGCCAAAAAGTAATTTTCAGTTCAATGTTAACATACTGCTTCTATAAAATGAATTTATATTATAGGAAAATTATAAAGGAAGATAATTACAAAAATTTAATATAATTAATACAACTAATTAGATGATAAAAAGGAAGTTTGAGGAAGTATATAAAAGTATGCATACCATAAGCAGTACCATAGGCATTGTGAATATAACTGTAAATATATCCAATGTCAAATTTTCAGTCCATTTCTGTGAGGAACAGGCTGAGTTATTTAGTCGTTCTGCACATGTCCTTGTGTGTGTGAAGGTGCTTCTGAGCAAAGACGCCTTTGTGGAATTTGGAAGTTTAATGGACATTAATATACAGTATTGAATACACAGCAATTACAGTCGTGTAAATGATATGCATGAATGTTTTGTCAAAGGTGAATGCAAGAAGTCTGTGCATTATGCAAATAGGTAATAACAACCCGGGGTGTGATTAATTAAAAAATGTCAGGTGTTAGGAGTTATTAAACAACTTTTAAACGCTCATGAACAGTCCACTTACACAGGAAGACATGGTTTCTCCCATTTTACATTAATGAAATGTAGGCTGTTTTACCATCCGTCTGGCCCACAGCTCTCTGTGCTGTGAGCGTCTGCATTTTATATGACGGCAGATGAACCGCAAAAAGCCAATAATCCCGTAACCTATTTAAAGGCTGCTGAACCCACAACATGACCAACGACAACACAGGAATCCGAGAGAGACTGGGTGTAAGAGCAGAAAGGCTCAACTGATCAGATGGCAACACTACAGGCACTGTTCTGAGCAACATAATGGCTGCAAATACCTGCATTCATAATCCCCCATGCCCAACACAGTGTGAATGCAGACACAACACGCTGGGAAGACCACTAGCCTGCAAAGACTGATTTTGGATCAAATCACTCTAAATTACTAATCAGTCCCACGGGCAAATGAAAGGCACTATGATATTTAATTTTTTCCCTGAAGCCAGCCAGCCAATAACCAATCTTGTTTTGAACGACAATGCAACAGACTAAGACTGTCATAATTTGCCATTGTCATGTAGTGCAGCAGATGCAATGTCCATCATAACAACATCAATCCAAATATTAACATTCTGCAGAATCAGTGGATATAATGTTACGAATAGGCAACGTAAAATGCTTATTAGGATTTGCCAGAATGGAAAGAACAAAGAAAAATGAGCATCCTTCTGTCTGAGAGCGCACAGAGTTAAAAAAAAATCACATTCAGCAAGCAACTTCAAAAGTATTCAAAATACTAATCAGAGGAAAGTGGCAGGTAGGTAGTGGCAAACTAGGAAATACCGAAAATACTCTGAGGTATACTCTGAGTAGCTGAGGCATTAGCTGTGTTAGAACAGGAAAGTCATTCAACATTACTGACAGATGTGGTTAGTTCACTGCACTAGTGAGGGTTATGGAAAAAATACTAAATAAAGGCCAAAGGTTGCAAACTGTAGTAGTCAGTCAATATCTTGGCAGATGATGAGTTCCTGATCCTTAAGAGGTTTGTTTAACCAAGACTAGGGCTTTGAATATTAGTCAGAAGAGATACACATTGACCAATGGAGAGTGAAGATCTGACAAGTCGATGCATTTCTAATCAACAGAGGGCTTCCTGTGTTCATAGGGTAGGAGCATCACGGGGGAGAGTCACATTGGGAGAGGACTGGGGTGGGGGCTCTACTCATTACCCATTATGCTGGCTACATGGAAACAGACCATTGCACAAATATGGTATATGGAGAGTGGGATATTAGATGAGGTGCAGGAATGAAATAACAGAAATGGTATAAAGTGAATCATTTTGAATGAATTGTCTAGTTGCCTTGTTATGAATTCTGACCATAATGAAGAGCCACCAAAAAAAAAGAAACTCATGTATTTGACCGATGATGCAGGCTTACATAAAGTGGGAGCATCCCCCGATTCTCCTGCTAAATCCCAAAGCAAAAGGAGCAGACATTAGCATCAATTTATGTTTAATTCAAACTGGTGCTAAGCCTCTTAGCACCAGTGCAGACATCTGGCAGCAGATTATATATTAAATACACAATATATCAATGGGCCACTGAAGGCGAGCTTTCGATAGCGTACCGCTACAAGGGCAGTTGGAGGCTTGATGTTTCTTAACTTTCTTATTGACCTGAATAAAGAACAGTTATATATTAGTCAAACCCAGCAGTGACGAATGAATTATACACCAGTCACAAGATTCTAATTTTGAATATTTTGTCTGATAAAATCAACAATTGTTTGCAGCACACTAGCTATAGGTAAGTGCAAGGGCTGGTAACTATGGTTGCTGCCAGTCAGATAACTGCTTTTGTATGAGTGATTATAGTGGCATAAATTCTCAAACCAAATTGAAACTGAATGCACCGAACAAGTGAAGTAACAGCAAACTATTAAAAAATAAATCTATGATCCGTTAAACGGGTACATCAGGTGATAAATTGATGTTTCTGTTTTTAAAGCTATTTACAGAAGACGGTTGTGTAAAATCTAAAAAACAAGAATCCGGGTGACAGAAACGGCAATTATTTCTGACTTGTATTACAGCCAACAAGATCATACGCTCATTTCCGCACTGTTTCAAAGCTGAAACGCACAGGACTCCAAATTAGGAACAGTGTAATGCTAAAAATGTCCCAGGATTTATCCAAACAAGATTAGAAACTTGCAGAGCTTAAACGGTGCACACATGGTGACATTGCTCTTCGAGGCAGGGATGTCTCATTCCTGAGAAAAGGGTATCCTTCTCTCCGTTACTGTTATCTTGACTGTTTTCAAATGTCCAACGTGAACCACGACCATGTAAGGCAAAGTGAACTGTATAATGAAGACCATGCTCCTTTCATTTTCAGAATGACCTTCGCTTCTCTGTGCTGTAGAATAAATCTCCTTTGATCTCTCCTAGAGGCCAAAATGACCGTAATGGCCGAAATGGTCTATGCGGAGTACATCCTTAATCCCTGCAATCCTTCCTGCACTTTTTAGGTCAGAATTCACACAGAAGAATAGCATCTGACCTACATTTCAGCTGCCTTGGGAAATGAGACCATACATACAGCTTTACAAACATACACATACACAACAGGACACAGTGTGACACGTAAGGCATTTCTTACAAATATACCCACATAAACCATGGCGCTTGCCACAGATAATGCCCTGGTTATAAGACTGTGCTGCTTTCAGGACCCGTGCTTAGGGACTTTGACTGCACTATATCAATTTTACAGTTAAATCGTTCATACACTGAAGAGGATGTCTGACAATGCTGTGGATGCCTTATAGTAGTCATTGCAAATGACTTTTATTAGAATTAATTTTATGTAGGTGGCTCAAGAAAGGTCATAAACGACTGCAGATGTTTAGTAGCACACAGACTCCACCTTTTCCACATTTTGTCTATAATTTTATCCAGGTTGCAAGTTGAGTCTGAATGGGAGAACTTCTGCTTTGGAACTAATATCAAATCATGCCACCTCACTTAGCATTTTGCTTTAATAGTGTAAAAGACCACACATCCCAAATTTGTGACCTTGTAATGTCTCGAAATAGCCGAGCTCTAGGCAAAACCACGTCCAATGGGAAAACAAAGCTGAGAACAGTCCTAGGTGCATGGTGAACTTACACTTTATTCCAAGTCACCTGCTCTTTTGCTTGTGGTAAACGTAGACATCAGGCTCAGAATTAAAAGAACGGACATTTAAAATTTCATTTTAACCTATGAAGACCACCCTGACTGATGCTGAAAGTAGTCTAGCTCGTTTTAAGGGTATATTCAACCACAATGTGCCAAATATTTGTAAAAATTAACAATAGAATTAATGATAACTTTTCTCTTCATGTTCCACATTTGTGCAGGTCCTTTAGCAGCAGTGCCGGTATGTGCCGCTCTTCTCATATTTGATCTCCAGCTGAACCTCCGTACAGAGATTGAGCAGAGGCGGCGCTCATCATCGCCGTGCCATTAAACTAAGCGCTCCCTTCCGCTAATAAAAAGTGCCAAAATACAAGGTCACCGTGAGTCACGATGTGTCAGATAAATTAGCAGTGGGCCACATACCTCACAAAGCAACAATTTTGCAGGCTGTCATTGTGGTGGTTAGTACTTCGTGACAGTTGTTGCTAATGGCAGGTAGTCAATTAAAATGAATCACACATTTTTACTTCGCATTAGCATATTACCTGTGATTAAGTATAGCTTTATATGGACTGCTCTGCTTGTCCCCTGTGCTTCTTGGCTGCAAATTTATTAACGATGGCTGCATGGATGAGACGTTTCAATATAGTTTAATACAGTTTTCAGTTTTATAAATGTGTCCTAGGATGGCTCTTTAAATGACTGTATTGATTTAATTGCCTCAAAGGCCACTTGGGAGACCATAGGAAAGTCAGCGAGTGGCACAACTATGTCTGAAACATCTTTGAAGGAGTTTAGCTTCGTTTTGGAATGAGAAAGGTGCTACAAGCTTGGACCTTGGCATCAAAGGGGCTCACTGCACCATTTATGACAATTTCCCCCTGTGCTTTACAAAGCGGTTCCTTGGCCCCAGGCATTGCGGTGTCCGCAGTCCTCACAGCCTTCTGGTACATGTCCAATGTCAGATCTGCCTCCCTACTAAGTGACAGGAATGACGGACCTATCCTCCTGTCCTGAAGAACACTGATATTACCTAAAAAGGCAGCTGACTTCTCCAAAAATGTGTGTGTGTGTGTGTGTGTGTGTATATATATATATACTATATTATAATTTTTTAATTTTTTTATCTATAGAATATGGCAGGGTTATTCCAATGATCTCCTTCTTTAAACTTCCTGCTGTATTGAATTTTGTTCTGATAACAACACTTACACAATTTAACAGAAAGCAGACAGTTCAGCTTTGAAAGTCATAATAATAATAATAATAATAATTATTATTATTATTATTATTATTATTATTATCCTTGATTATCCTATAGTACACTTATAGTTCATCACACTACAGAAATCAGGTGAAAGTTAAGACGTTGCATTTGCTTTTATATCTACCCAGGCCTGTGGCAAGAGGTTTCTGACTTTATTTGTTTTATCTGAAATGTTGCTTTTGGGTGATCACAGGCCAAAGAAAATCTTAACTTAGCCACTGATTCACACATATCAGATTTCACTGAAAAGCTTAATATCATTTATATATGCTTTTCAACTTGTTCGATGTACAGTTGTGCAAGGACGTGATGCTCGATTGTTTTTCTAAAACTGGTCTTGGAGTGCTTTTGAACTGAAATCAATGCAAGCAACTAAATATTGATTTAAATATCTGTCGTTAAAACAGCCTCCTAATGAAACTAAAGCAAACAGGTGACAAATATAGAGACAGACATTTAAAGAAATACATGGACATTGACAGAGAAGCAACAGGTTCTTGCTGGACAAAATTAAAACTTACCATTTACTAGCTAAGAATGTCTGCACAGGCCTGACTTCTCAGGGAGCATAGCACACAAGGCTGGGGTACAACATAGACAGGAGGCCGGACTCCTACACTCACCACTTGTACTCTATGGGCAATTTAGCGACAACGGTTAGCATGCCCTTGGGCTGCAGGAAGAAACGCGCATAACACAAGGGGAACATGCAAATAGAAACATTTGTATTATGTATATAATTAGCTTAAAATACCCCTTCCATATTATTAATATCTCTCCTTTCATTACTGACCTACACTATGTAAGTTTCATGGCAATAGAGCAAGCAAACCACTTTTAATAAAAAACCTTGGTTTGATGCAATAATTTCCTACCTATTTACCTTAGCAAAATATATGCTTGTTACACTCATAGCTCTTTACAAGTTTCAGTAGTCCAGGAGTGCAACTAATAATTTAAATAATTGTTTCGATCTACAAAATAGTCAATAATTCAAATCCAACAAGACTGAAGTAAACAGATGGTACATACTGGGATCTGTAAAACACTGTGAGATTCGTAATCATGTAATCTTACAATAGATTGACTGAGGCATCTGGCCACCGGCTGCATTAGACCAGAGTGATTGCTGATTGATTGACTGGACCAGATATGGATAAAGTGTCTACTATAAGCAGATACATGCACATACATGCATGGTATGCTGGAAATAAAATAATATGCTCATGTGCTAATATGTTAGCTGTGTGTTAACTGGTCACTGCAGTCCTTCCATTCGACCATCTTTTTTGTAAGGCTTTATCCTATTCAAAAGCAAGCAAAAGTTTTAAGCTAATGTTCCTGCTGATGCTGGTGTTTGGATGCCCTTGGGCCTCAGATGATTAGCTTTATTTGAAACTGTTCATAAGCTATATTAAATTTGGTCACCCACTGTACTGTTGCAGCAAGGAATCTCTCTTCTGTTTTATGCATCAAGGCAGAACAGTTTTTATCCACTGCATCAATTTTCACCACAGCAGACACTGCAGGGGGAAGCAGTCACTGATGCTAAACCAATGAAACAAAGACAGAAGTAGGCCATGTTTTTCCTCTGAAACTTATTGTCTTCTTACCCTATTGAAGGTAGTTTACAATTGATCATTCCAAGTGTACTATGATGACATGAACCATGTGTCCACAGCCGACTTTCTTTGGACCGACACCAGCATTTCACTTGGCCACAGAATGCTGTAGGTGTGGGGAAGTTGGTTAATTCCCAAAAATTTTGTTTCCGATTGCATCTGATTGCATGGGTGCTACAGTAGCTGCAGTAAGCCAAATGAAAAAGCAAACGGCTTTGAACTTTCCCATGGCTGAGAGAATCAACAAAGACAACTGCGACACTACGATTGGTTACTGTTGCAGTTGCAATCAACCTTTGATGTTGACATTGTTTTCATATTAATCATGTGCGATCCTGTGGTCCAAGAATTTTTTGCACATATACTGGCCCATAGTCATCAGAAAGCTGGCAGTTCCTACAAAGTAAGTGTTTTTTCAATTGAATCTACAATAGAAATATTATGGTATCCATTGACTGATGTTTTAAGATTATTATTCCTTTTGAATGTTTAAGACTTCCCTATTATATGCTTATTACAAAAGACGAAACTATCCTTGGCTTTCAAAAGCATAGGGAAGCAGTGACAACACCTCCAACTTTTTTTGTCCTGGCAGTAAGGACATATATTATGAAAGGACTATCAATAATTGGATCACACACAATTTGAGTAATTATTGCTTATTTACATAGAAAGTCCATAATACGTACTGCATTTACAATTTCAAGCCCTTCCAAGGGAAATGACATTTTCTTCTACTCATTCTGTTAACCTACTTTGCTTTCATTCCCTTACATAAATGTGTGTTATTTGCTTCAACTTAGGTAAAATTACCCAGGACTGTTCTTACATCACAATGGTTGGACTAAAGTGGAATTTTGTACACTACATTTGTAGAGCTTGCTAGATTTTTTTTCTCTCTCTGTATATTTTACATTTTTTGCTTATATATTGCAGAAGAGTATGCTTCATGTCTGTTCCTAGCAAACTGGCAGACAGAACTGTCTGGGTTGTTATATAACTATACTCCTTACATATTTTATCCACCAGGGTATCCGTATTTAAAGAGATTTATGTATGAATCTACTCCTTCCTTTAAAAGCAACCTCCTGAGAGTAAAGTGAAAGGAGTGACCACTCAAATGAAGCCTGCATGAATACGGGTTCTCAGTGCAAGGCAAGGTGACCTAGATAGAGTCTCTTTCTATTACACAAATATGCCTTGTGAATGGCTGAATATTTCACCTGGTCATCAAACAGCGTGGTCCTTGAAGATGCCCCTCTTTAAAAATATACCAAAACGATCAAGCGCCGCACAAACTCCGTCAGCCAATGCAGGGGCTGAACTTAACCTAGTTTGAAAGTACAGTATAAGGGGACCTGGAAGTTGCAGCACTGCAGCTAGGGCTGCCTCTGATGCACTAAATCTTTACATCGAAAATGACTTACGTAGTTTATTATGTAGCATTTTTAACTCGCTTTTGGTATTAAAGAAAATAGAAAATAGAAGATCCTTTAAAAATCAGCTCAAAACACCTACTTAACATCCCATTCTTCTGATTCAGAGGCAAATCTGCGACTTCCTAGTGCCACAATTTCAATCTACTATTAAAATACTGGTATTGATGTTTGTATAGTAATATATTTACAGATGAACATAGATTTACAGATGAAAATAGATTGCAGTGAACTTTACAGGCTGATTTTACTATACTTAGAAATTCCAGATTGTATCATCACTGTGCTGCCAAGTTGTTGCACTGATGCCATTTTTATCTTTTCTCGTTATTAAAATGACCCAGGCTGTTGAGCTACAGCTAGAGCAAAATGTAATATCGGGACACTTTATTTTTAATAGAATGATTCATCTTCTTATGAATGAGACACCTCAACATAAACAAAAAATGTATGGGATACTGACTGTGAAACCTGTATGGAGTACTATTCTACAGGCCTGTGCTTTGAGATAATGTAAGCATCTGGCATCATTGCATAAGAACCTGCATTGTGACTGCATCAGGAAGGGAGGGGTGCTCAGCTTAGCTCTGGATGTCTGTCTGAAGAACTGAAATTATATTGCATGAAATGACATATTTGTCTCTGCAGAAAAACAGATGAGTATATTGCGGTGTACTTTAGCATTATTCGTTTAACATGCTTTTGGGTACAGTTAGGCATAGGTTGAGTCTATATAGCTCGCTTTAGAATTAGCTTGACGTAAAGTTACAAAGTTCCTGAACACATGCGATATCTCCATAGTATGAGTGTTGGACTCAATAAAATGACATAGTGTTCAATTTTTTCAAACAGCAACACAGCTGTAAGCTATACTTTAAAAAGTAAATCGAATAAAAGTTTACTTTTAAAACGCAGAACAGTACAGCATGAGTTTCCCTGAGAGCTTCCTAGAGTAATATTAATATGTAAAAAGAGCAAAGAGATAAAATTGCAAATAAATAAAAGTATAAAAATGAGAAATATGCAGTGTGCATATTGTCCATATTAACAGTGTGAACAGTTGACTAGTCTCACTGCCTGAGGGCAGAAGCCATTACAAAGCCTGTTAGTGCATGTGCTGATATTCTGATACCGTTTCCCTGACAGCAGTTTCTGGCAGGGTTGGCTGTAAGCAGTAAGCGTCTGCAGGTGTGGGCTGTATGGCTTCCATACCACTTGGTGATGCAGCCAGTGAGGATACTCTATTTCGTCCACCAACATAAATTTCTTAGTATGTGGGGTAACATGCTAAACCTTGTTTTAGTTTGCAAAGGAAGAACAGGCACTTATATGCTGATTTACTTACTGCTGAGGTATGCAATGACCAGGACAAGTCTGTGGAGATGCTGAGCCCAAAAACACGTATGACCGCAACATATAACTACAGTGACTGTCAGTGACAGGTTTTTGCAAGTTCTGCTTGGAGAAAATAAGTGGACATTCCTGAGACAGATGACATCTCAGAGACAGAAGGACGATGTTGACAATCCTGATGCTTGTGTACTTTAATTGATCCAAATATGGAATCATGAAAGGAAATCATCAAACAAAAACTGGAGAACATCACCAACCTTAAGAGAGGGAATATGAAAATCTAATAAAGGAGATGCAGAATGGTGCAATAAAGTCAATGTGGACTATCAGATAATGACACAATGAAAACAGACCGGAGCCAAGTAGATTCACGGGCACTCAAATTTCTGACATGTGATCAGCATGTTCACTCCGAAAGCCTTCATCATTGGGGACAGGCATGTAACTAAGGGGATGGAATGTGCTGGAAGTCACATTCAATTTTTGTATATAAAATCATTTAACACAATATCCGGCGTGATTCATTTTGCTAATCTTGGTATCAGATCTGCTTAATGTGACAAACTCAAGCTGGCTGTAGTCAGTGATGTGTGGAATAAATGGCTGCAGATCCAGCTTCTGATGTACAATGTAGGCTTTCATATTACAGCGGGTAAACATGCTGTCCTTTTGGGCACTATTTTTTTTATGCCAACATAACCGTAGGAATTATCACATCAAAGTCTGGCCAGCATATGATGTGAAATCTAGCTATTGATGCCAGTCATAGAAAGTCGTCTATTAAGATCACCTGAGAAATTAGAGAAAGTGGCTGGTAGGGTAACATAGTGGAAAGTCAAAAAATATGACAACTTCTTCACATCCTTCCAAGTAAAAGCTGCAGCTGATGCTGAAAAAAAAGTGTAAAATAAAGCAGAACCCCTAATGATTCTCTGAAGATAGAGGGCTGATCTGTGACATCCACGGGATTTGCTTACTGCCAGCATGTCACATTGTCGCAAGAATAGCAGGAATGTCCTTTTTGAGCATGGTAGGCAAAGATCTATTTCTGAGCACAAGGCACGAACCCAGAAATCATCCTGGACTACAGTCCACCAAAGGAGGGGCGGCAACCTTGATGAGGTGATTGCAACATACAGCTGGCTGCACATTGGCTCTTGGCAGTTTTCCAGGATATTGTCAACGTATCTGCGTATAACCGTTAAATCCTCTGACATGGAACCAAACAGCAGGGATTTTATGGGAAATTGCATCAGTGTCAGATATTCTATGAAGTTCTTGTCAATCTTCACATGCGAAGACGAAAGCGGCTCCCCCAGTCCCCTGCGGCGGCCCTCTCTGCGAGACATGGGCCAAGACGCCCGGGCAGTCCTCTCCAGAACCAGTGGGTGGAGGTACCAGCCCAAAAAATAGAAAATATGCATCACCTCACTCATAGTGACCAGCACCAAAAGATGTCCCCACAAGGTCAAAATGACAGGTTTTTATCACATTGTGGGGACATTATGTTGAGAAAAAACTGAGCAGAGAAAATGTAAACAAAATGGCCAATAGCTTACATCAGCATCTATGGGATAAGCTGAACATGCATACTTCAGGCTGAATGATCAGGACCAGTTTCAGCAGGGGCGTCAGAAGCATTTTGAATGTGGGGGGGGGGACACTCCCCCAGAATTTTTTTTAATGAATTAGATGCCGTATGTGTATTTTCATATCGATTGACTCAAATGGATTCTTTCGCAAAGCAATAGAAACAGAGCTGGGTGAACTAATTTTTTATGTTAAATGTGTGTGTGTGTGTGTGTGTGTGTGTGTGGGGGGGGGGGGGGGGGGCAAACGAATAATTATGAAATTTTAGGGGGGCCCGTCCCCCTCAGATTTAATGGCGGCGACGCCCGTGAGTTTCAGTCAAATCTGACTATTTACTGCAAGGGAAATATGATAAACAACCAATTCTCAAAATTAGTGTTTGAGATGTCCTTGCACTGCTTTTAATTCTTATGCTGTTATTTTCTTCCCATGCAACTCTTACCAAAAGTAAGAGTAGATTATTGGCAACAGGAGTATGAAATTTGAGTATGAAACATTAACTGGTCACAAGTCAATTTCACAAGAAACTGGCAGATGCCAGCAATTGATTCTACTAACTACTAAAAATCAACAGTTCAAAAAAAGTCCACTATGATGTTCATTCACTTCATTTTCATGAGTTATATGAGCCCCTATATAAAAGAAGCAAACCCAAAAAGCAGTGAAAAGGAAAGAAAAAAATAAATTTAAAGCTCCTTTGTGCACTAACCCTGGTCAGGGTCACATTTCACGTGTCGCCACTGCATGCAGTTTGAGAATATGGGGCTGTCTATAGCCCACACTGGTAAACTGCACCATGACTTAGGAATAAATTACACACTGACGTTATTTGAAATTGTTCTATTTTTGCAGATTACATTAGGAAAGTCTGAATTTAATAATTGTATGCAAAATTATGGGTGGGAAGTAAAATTAAGTGAATGCAAGCTGTTCAAGGTCATTGTTAATAGTGAGAAACTACAAGACATGGTGAAATATATACGGTGTCATGCTGGAGGAAATATATAGCACTGCACCATATATATATATATAGATATATACATATAACACACTAACACACATACACAAACACACATATCTTTGTGTGTGTTTATGTGTGTGTATATACAGTACGGTATGTTGTCTCACTGGAATCACAGTGTTCTATCTTTCAGCTGCTCATCCAACATAGGGGACAGGCTAACTCAGGACACCAGTCCACTGCAGGGCACACACACGTTCACCAAACTGTATGTCTCTGAACTGAAGGAGGACACCCGAGTGCCTACAGGAAGCCTGCACGCCATGAGGAGAACATGCAGACTCCACACACAGAGATTGCGAGGGAGGTTCACAGCCTCGGCCTGGGGGTACGAGGGTCGAGTGCTGCTCACGGCACCATCAGACCCCCTTCATTCATACATTTTTTGGTAAATACACAAAAGCTAAAATAATATACAAAAACTTTGTATAATATACGAAATCAAAGGAGTCTGAAGGCCGGCCAGGCAAGGTCATTAACTGAAGCTATCCTTCACTATTCCAATTCACAATATTTCTTTTTCAATTTTCTATGTTTGGGGTTTTGCTGAAGAATTAAGGTCTGGCCAGTCAGTTGTAATCATCTTTGAAGTTTGCCATAATGGCCATGCTGGTGGATACCGTCATAGATCTCTTAGAGACCGCCAACAGTGTCACTAGCAAAGCCACCCCAGACTATGTCATCTTACTGTAATTGTCTGTGGCTTATGTTATTAGAGAAGTAAAGTACATACAGAATAATACAAGTGAACATTACTTGAGCTTGTAGTTAAGGCGAAAATGTGGTTTAGGGTTACCACATTGCTACAAGGGAAAGTGTTTGTTCTGGAAAAAACAACAAAAAATTAAAAAAAAAGAAAGTAACTAATAAATATAATATGAGGTTAAAAAACTAAAAGTGATTATCAATTCAAAGCGGTTGCAAAACCTGACTTTTTTGGATAATTTAATTTTACTTAAAGTATTTTTACAGATTTGATTGTGAAACATCACTTTTTTGTCCATTGTCCACATACTTTTATCATTTTTCAGGTGCGCTGTGAAATATCTTTATGTTCAAGTAGCTATCAGCATAGCGCAGAAAGACAATCAGAACCAAATGTTACCTCTACAGTGTTTAAGCTTCATGCTCAGTTTCTGAGTTTCAGCAAAGAAATTACTCACTTTCATTTTTTTTTATTAAAATACAAATCGCACACAAAAGCGTTTTAATCATTCATAATTTTGGGCAACCATATTTTATACTTAACTATTGAAGATGGCAATGTTCCGAAGGTGGAAATTTCTCTTTGCATCCAATAGATATGAAATATATTTACAATAAATATATTCCTCATTATTAGGCAGAAAACAGACGTGTAAGTCCTATCAATGTTACAGTAAAAGTTGTGTCTGTGGTGAAAAATGGAAAGGAAGCAATTTTGTAACATTTGATTGGATTTATAATAGCTGAGGTAGAAATATTGCAATGGGCCTGGTCTCTGATCTCAGCTCTTAAAACGAGAGATATGGAAAGAGCTCTGGTAGCACTATAGGGTAGCCTTGCTACTTGATGTATGGCATCGTCTCCATGTTTTCAGATGAGTCTCCTTCCAAAGAGAATAGGTGATTGCAAGTGGCAGCTTCCGTGCATGTGGTGTTTGTAAAAGAGCATTCTGGGCCCTTTCAAGGACTGATGCCTTGTGCTCTGCACTTTTCAGGGAAACTTCCAGTCACTATAACCCAAGATGGATAAAAAGCCATCTTCATGCGCTTTGGGGGACAAGGAACTAAAATTTAAGCTAGGAAAACCATCCATCCATCCATCCATCTTCTAACTGGTTAGGGTTGAAGAAGACATGGAACTTATCTCAAACAGCACAGGGCTCAAGGCTGGGGAACACCCTGGATGGAATGTTGCTTCATCACACATATATATATATATATATATATATACTGTATATACACACATAATCATTAATTATGGACAAGTTAGTGATGCCAATTAGCCTTACTGCAACCAGGAAACCAGAATAAATCTAAATGTATGCTCACCAATGTTAATTATGTATGTCATTCATACATAATGATGCTAATTGTTGACATATGCTACAACATGGCATCCATCCAATGGTAAACTTTCAAAAGCAAAATCAAATATTAGTCCCTCTGTCCACAAATAGGTTTTGCCACCTGAGCTAAAACATTCACATAATGAAAGGTTACATTGAGTCAAATCCACCCTGAAACACTAGTAATTCAGCAAATCAGATTAAAAAAAACATATCAATAGAAATATTAGAAATCTCTTAAAATCCTGTATCTGGTATTAGGGGCATTTATGTAACAGTTTTCTGTCATGTAATGATATAATGTACAACATTCAGCTATAACATAATTATACACAGTATGTTCATCTGCTTCACAATAATACATGTGTACTGTATAACATCTGATTTGTAATATAAGGGTCCTTCCACCAATCTGCTATTTCTGAAATGAGCTTGCATTTATTCACAATATCATCCATTTGCAGAACCATGGCACCCTACGTCACTGCATTTCCGTGTATTCCGCTATCATCGGTTCATGGTTTGTTATTTAAACTTCCATCCTGAAACTGCTGGTCTATAACTGTGGTGATGTATGGTGGTGCGGCTCTGCAAATGGATGCATCTCTTTCTTTAAAAGTGAAGTGTAAAAAGCGAATAACGAAATCTGCTCTTATAGGCGACTATATTACAGACATGGGACGGAAGTGACATCCTGAGGAATATCTATAGCTTAAAAAACACTGTGTCCATTTTATGTGGAAATGGGACAATGAGAATAACAACAGCACAGATTCAGCCATTTCAGTCTCATGACCTCTACCTCACACTGTTTTCCAGCTTATAATGTCCTAAGAGGGAGGAATTATTATTAGTGTGTATTGCAAGGAAAGATGACTGAAAGAATATTCAGTTCTGTGCTTTACCTCTTTAGTTCTCTATTACCAAGCTCCCTGTTGTCCTAACTATCTAAGCTATTTGTGTGAACAGGCAGTCCCCAGGTTACGAACAAAATCCATTCCCTAAGTTGAATTTGTAGATGTCAGGAAAATAATAATACAAAATATAACAATAATTGCTATTATAATTAATTTTATTAGGGATTCGGTCATAGAAAACAAAAAATAGCAAGCTTTGCAGTTTAATTATGGTTCATTTTCAACATTATGTTTGTATATTCAAGTAGTATATGTTTAAAAACAGTCTATAGTTTACTGCGGCTGCGTTAGCACGAGTTCTAAAGGCACTCTCCGAGAAAATCGTCATCATTCTCTTCGTTGCTGTTGAAGTCACAAGTACAACTGAGAAGTTAATCAAACATGAGTGAAAAGTTGAAAGGCGAACAGGAATTGGTGACGAAAATACATTCGTCTTCCACTCTATGGAAATGTTTGTATTCCATATAGAGGCAATACTGGGCAAAAGCAAATCATTTGTCGGCACTGCTTTGCGTACATTGCCGCAACTCCTGGTTTAACCACGGTTTCATTTATCGGAGGTAAAGTCGGAGCTGGGAAGATGTTGCACCCGAGTTAACCGCGTTCCAGTATAACAAGCCAGAAAGTCATTTAGTAATACCAGGGACCTGTTTCAGGCACCTTGTTTAGCCGGAAAACTTGTACGATTTAAGGTACCCCAGTTTAAATGCACTTTATCTTCGTTCACTTACATTTAGCTCAGACTACCTTAAATCCGATAAGTTATCTGGCTTTAGCAAGAAATCCTGCTTTTTCAAACAGACTCCATTTCTAGCCAGATTCATTGTTATTAATGGTTGGACAGTACTGTGTATATGACAGGTTTAATGAAACATAAATAAGACATACAGGGATTGAACAATGCATGAAACTGGAACACCTTGTTTTAGACCTCAATAACATATTAGTATGGTTTAGGGCCTCCTTTGCGGCCAATACAGCATCGGTTTCTATTGGGAATGACAGATACAAGTCCTGCAGGGTGGCTAGAGGGATTTTGAACCATTCTTCTCACAAGAAAGTGGACAGGTCACTATGTGATGCTGGTGGAGGAAAAGTTTCCTCACTCGCTCTTCTAAAACACCCCAAACTGACTCAATAATATTAAGATCTAATAACTATACAGGCCATTGGAGATGTTCAACTTCGCTTTCAATTTCATCAAACCACTCTGTCACCAATTTTTCTGTGTGTTTTGCTGCATTATCACCTAATACACAGCACCACATTCAGGGTACGATGTTTGAACCACTGGTTGAACATGGTCCTCCAGAACGGCCTTGGCGGTGATGTGCCCATCTGGAACAAATAGTGGGCCTGGGGAATGCCATGATATTGCAGCCCAAACCATCACTGATCCACCCCCATGCTGTACTCTGGGTACACAGCAATCCAGGTGGTAAGCCGATTTGGGACTTTGCCACACTGTGACTCTCCCGGATGTGGGAAAGATAGTGAAGGTGGACTCATCAGAGAAGAATACATTTTACATTGTCCATAGCCCAAGATCTGTGCTACTGGTATGACTGAAACCAACATCTGGCATCGGCACAAGTGACCAAAGGTTTGGCTACAGCAGCACGAGCATGAACATTGACTCTGTGGAGCTACGCCAGTAGTTTTGGAAACAGGAGAGTCAAGGTGCACATTTAATTCTACACTAAGTTGGGCAGCTGTGGTTTTATGTTTTTTGGATATAATTCGGGTTAGTACTGTACCTGGCCATCCCTTTCAGACAACTTCCGCTTGTTTCTGCAGTTATTCCTGTTGGATGTGGTCCATCCTACGTGGCGGTATGCCATTATTACCCTGGATACAGTGGCCTTTGATGCACCACAAAGGCTTGCTGCCCTGGCCACAGATGTGCCAGTGAGATGCTCACCAACAATTTATCCTCTTTTGAGCTCTGATATGTCTCCCATTATGTTGTCTGCATTACAATGTTTTATGTATGCTGTCCTATTGTTTAGTTAATTCACCCTTCACACTCTACTCATACTGATGGAATATTCCATATAGGTCAGATTGGTCACCATATATATATTTCTAGCATTATTGACAAAGTGTTTCAGTTTCATTGTCCAACACTTCAGAATGCTAATAAACAGTATACATATGCAGCTTTAACATCTGTTGATAAAGGGTGCAGCCATCTTGAATTTTGAGGTCAGGGTTGCAGAAATTCCTCTGACTTTCCGAGTCAGAATTCCAACCTCAGTGGGCGTTTCAGTGTAAATTTCCAAATTGGAACTCGGAAATTACAACTTCCGAGTTGAAATGACATGCAGCATTAGACCCTGTGCTATTTCCTTTCGTCATGTTGGCAAATAAATGAGAAGAAAATTTTAATTGATACTTTTTAATTATTGGGTAATCGAGTAATTGTGATGTAATAATAATAATAATTATACAGTAATAATGAAAGTGACTACATATAGTACTGTACTGTACCTCAAGCCAACAAACTGCTGTAGCAGTGCAGTGTTTTCACGAGTAACCAAATAGTACAGCAGTCCACCCATACAGTGCCTGTGGGTATGTTCCAAGGCTTTACTGCGTATAGCCGAAACCTTAGATGATAGTGAACCATCGGCAGACCTCATGTATAACGCCATTTTCCGATACTTACATATGATAATTGATACATTACACAAAATCATTACCAAAGTTAAACAAAATAACAATAGAGTACATTACTATAAAGTACTGTACTCTCGAATGAAAGTGGTTATGATGTTTTAGCCTACTTTTTAAAAGAGGACTATTATCACAAACCGCTTTTTGATCTGAATTTTTAATATATAGTTTTAACTCCATTTTTTTTGTGTGTAATTGTTTTAATAGTGGCAGTCCGTGCGTAAGTATATGGTGTCTGAAGAGTCTTCATTTGGGTTCTGTCTGTAGTACAGATTCGGGGAACATTATACCTTTGCCTTGCAAATGTTACCATGAGGCCTCCTCCCCCCGCCCTCCCCCACATTCATCAGTGAGAATAGGCTACCTGGGGGGGGCAAGGTAACATTTTGTTAGGGGGCCCGAAGTTTCTAGGTATGTCCGTACCCACAGTGGTTGTATTACATGCCCTGTGATGGACTGGCATTCCATTCTGGGTGTAGCTGCCCTGTGATGGACTGGCATTCCATTCTGGGTGTAGCTGCCCTGCGATGGACTGGCATTCCATTCTGGGTGTAGCTGGGTGCCCTGCGATGGACTGGCATTCCATTCTGGGTGTAGCTGGGTGCCCTGCGATGGACTGGCATTCCTTTCTGGGTGTAGCTGGGTGCCCTGTGCTGCTTGGCAGAGGCTCCCGACCCCCTAAAATCCTCTTTAGGATAAACTGTTGGAAGATGCATGAAAGGAATAATAATCCTATTTGGGATGAATATTTATTCCAACCCTGCACTAGATACTGTAAGTGGCTGGAAGATGGATGAATGTGTGGGAATATTTAGCTTTAATCCTTGCATATAATTAAACCAATCACTATCAATATACGCCAATATTTCATAAATACTAAATGTTCTTGATTTTCAACCCAGTTTTAGTTATTTCCAGGTATATATGTAATTAAGGGCTCTGTAGCATTTCCAGGTCTCTCCAAACCCTCTATGGGCTGAAGGGTCCACTCAGCGCTCAGCCTTTTTTCTGAAGTAAAATCTCCCGGATCTTTATAAGTCTAGATTGGAGGTTGGACATTGAACAGAGACTGTCCTCAGGCATCCATTATACCAGGGTAGTACCCAGCTACTCAGTTCTGAGCCTATGTGTAATGTTCTTACTACCAGGAAGTAAACCCTCCTTTACATCACTCTGCAATGGCTTTCAAAGACAGTGTCCCCTTTGTACCTTTGTGATTGCTTCTGCTGCCTTATCTCACGCTCACCTCTCAGGAACCCCTTTAATTTCTAACACCTTCAGGGAAGAGGTAAGGCTCAGCTTGGAATCTTTCCTTCTTCACCAAGCGGACAGCTGGCCGTTCTCATCAAATGCAGACCTGTCTCAGGCCGCAGCCCCAGGGCACTGACAGCGTCACACAAGGGCATATCTCCTCTGTATTACAAGTGCAAGATACTACAGTCATACCTCAAGTTTCTCAGCAGTACTGTCTGCTGTTCTTTACAGAATGACAGATATTACAGATTCCTTCTCTTTCATTACAAAGAAAACAAATTATGTTCCCTGCAAGGTTTCCACATAGCAAGTAAAAGCTCCTAAGCTAATCAAAGGCAGGCTTATGTAAAACATCTAAATATATGCAAATATATGCATCTTATTGTACTGTATTATGACAATAATGTGAAGCAATTCTTCTGAAACATAAGCATTGTATTGAGAGTGATAATTGTTCCCATTGTCTTTGTTTTAAGGTTGTCCATCCAACTTCTTCAGTGTAAGAGTAACTGTCTTTGAATCTTTTAAATGCTTTTTTCTTTTAAAGAAGGTTAAGACTACATTATTTTATGAGCCTAGTTCACTACCTTTTTACATTCTCAATAAGACTTCCCGATATCTCAGAGGTGTTAACTTTCCTGTACTGATTTGACTTCTTTTCAAACTGTATTAATTCATACACTATGTAATATGTGCTGACTTCTTTGTAATTGACAAAACGTGCTGTGAAATGTATAAACAATCAGCGGTCTCAGCAGTAATGGGACTTTAATTACTTTCTCCGAGATTATCATTCCTGACAGGTGTTTGCAAACTGCAGTGGCTGTCTCCACAGTGCATGCCCTCTTACAGTGCACCCATTGTGTCCTTCAAGCCAAGTCTCGCAAAAACACAAATATGACAGAATATCTGCATAAACAGTACCAGTGTTTGCCCTGTGTCAGAATTTCATCACATTTTTCATAAAGTGAAGGCGGAAAAAAGAGAAGGAGAGAAAAAAAATGCACTTCTTTCATTTTGTTGCAGCAGAAAATAATGAACCAGGCAATCTTTTGGCATGAAAAGGTTATACTGTAGTGATGTTCGATAACTCAGTACAAGTAATGAGATGATTATGGCCAGCTGTTTAAATACTTTGATTACCAGTGAAACATATTTGGGTCAATACTATCCAATATAATCTGACCCTGGCTTTTTCCATCTGAGTGAAGTTATCAGCGCAGGCCAAGATCAAAATAAAAGACCACGGAGACCACGAGAAGTTGGTGTCCATCAGTCTGGAATTGGCTTAAAATCATTTGCAAGCCTGTAAGTTTCAACCAAATCACATTCAAGGCCAAATGGTTCAAGTGGAGACGACCCCACATCTATAAAGCAACATGGTCCTGGGAGACACATTTACTCACCTGTATGACCCTGTAAGTTCCGGGAGAATGAACAACAAACAGGAAACGTATAACACCAACACCCTCAGAGCCATGATCAAATGAACGCTTTGATGCGTCAAGACCAGGATCTGACTCTACACCAGAAAAATCTGCAGCATGGTGTCAGTTCATCCACCCTTGAGCACAAGGTTCAAGCCTAAACCTCTATAAACACACATTTCACACAGATGAACTAGTTCTGTGTGGAAAATGGGGCAAAAATACCTCCAGAGTGCTATGTAAGACATCAATAACCGCTGAAAGTGTTTGGTTACTGCCATACCTGCTAACAGAGGTATAAGCAGTCAGCGAGTGAAAGGGGGTCATGCTTTTTTTAAACAGGGGTTGTTGAGTGCTTCCTACAGTAACTGTCATCCATTCAGCTTTAGTAATTCCCATTACCCAGTACAGGCTTGCGGTGGATCTCAGCAAGCAAAAGGACACAAGGGACAGGACACCTTGGACAGGATCGCCGCATAACCTCCTTATTATGTGAGAATGGAAACTCTTATTTTAATGTTATGTCTAATTTTGGTTTCTGTTTCGATTAATATGGAAGTGACTATTGTATGATTAGCATATTACATGCCATGTATATTGTTCTTCTGCAGTCCTAATTTTAATGTAGGGCGGCTAAGTGCTTCACACCTCTAGGTCTGAGAGTTCAAATCCTGCTTCTGCTCTATGCATGTGGAGTTTGCATTATCCCTGCGTTGTGCAGGTTTTCTCCCACAGTCCAAAGACACACCATACGGCTAATTGGTGTCTCTAAGGTTCCCACAGAGTGTGAGTGTATGTGCCCTAGGAGGGTTTCCTCGTGCTGCTTGGAGTAGGTGCCAAGCCCCCTATGACTCTGTACTGGATAAGCGGCTGGAAGATGGCTAGATAGATTATTCTAATCACCAGCACAGGTGCTGTTTCCATTTATGAGCTTTTAGTGCCTCCAATGAGATGCAGGTCTGGGCACATCACGCATGCCCGTTGGGTTTTGGTCCTTGGGGCTGTGTGGACTTGAGGGGCAGGTGTCTTTTTCTTGGGGGGGGGGGGGGTGACCTCCTCAGCAATTTTGCATTATCAAGGGGCACCTGAGAAGGGGGACGCTCTCAAAAGGGGCAGATGCTTGCTGATCATCATCCTTTTCAGCGTGGACATATGTTCATAGGATTGGGATCCTGCAGTGTCCAAAAACACGAAAACTGTGGACACAATCACTGACAACATTCCCTGTGGTCCGAGATGACAAGCAGTTGATACCAAATCATTTTTTTTTCTTGATAAGAAGATGGAGGAGGAATGTATGAATGTTCTCATACTTTTGTTAGTACTGTGAAGGTTTCTCTTTAGAAATATGAATTCTTTAACTTTGACAGTAGATGGCTGATGGAGAACTCTAGTAGAATGAGTAGATATATCTTGCTGATACTTGGTTCTTGTATTGGTTTTGTAGGTCATACTACAGTAGCTATTGAGAAAAAGTGCTCAGGGAAAGATTATTCTGGCCCAGTTAAAGGCACTGACATGTACTGCAAACATACCTCAAACAACTCAGTTAAAGGGACTGAAATGTACTGCAAACATACCTCAAACAACTCAGCATAATACAAAGACTTATCAGAGTCATTTACGATGTTCCCCAATTATAATACCTGCACATTTTTCTATCAGTTTGTATCCTAGGCATTCACTGGATGTGGGGGGGGTCATAAATTCACATTTGGTTGGTATGTCTTTAGCTAAGCTTTCCTGAATTGCCTCACCCGACTGCATCCTGCAATGTGATTGTGCCTTTGTAGTTATGATAACTGTAATATAGAGACTTGCACAACACAGTGACTATAATTAACATTAAAACAATTAAAAGCAAAATTCCTGAATCGCTTTGCACCTTGAAAAATAAACACGTGTCTGTATGTGTCATTGTAGGCAGAGGTAATACTAAAAAAGCTACCTTAGGGTGGATTACACCTCAGGGGAGGGGGTCAAATCATGTTTCCCCTTTTCCCCTTAAAGCCCAAAGACACGCAGTTTGGCTAATCGCTGTCTCTACATTACAGTATAATTGTGTATGTATATATCTACCCTGCAATGAACTGCTGTCCTGACTCTACCTCAGCATTATGTGCCCTCTGCTGCTTGACATGAGCTCTAGTGGTGGGGGGG
>JAODKF010000116.1:10613403-10626797 GCA_026779585.1 Mormyrus proboscirostris
CAAGTACTCCCCCCCCCCCCCCCCCCCCATCCTGACCAGGACAAAATGGGACAAGATAAATGCATGGATGCATCGCGTTACTAAATCTTTACACAACATTTCCGCAATAATTTTTTGCAAAATATGAATATTAATTTGGAGAGTATCTGCACAGATTTCGTGTGCGATCACACGGGTCAGTGAATTCCCCCTTGAAGGTATTTTGCTGCTGGGCCCTTTGATTGTTACCAGTTTTCAGCAGCTTTTCTCCGACTTTGACTTTTGAAACTGACTTTGACATACTGCTTAGCGTTACTGTTTCTCTTTGTTGAATTGTATGGGCTCCATGTAAGAAAGCAGTATGTTCCATATCTTGGGTCCTTTGCTCTCTTGGTGTTGATCCATATGATTGAATTACACTTAAGAGTCAATCGGTAGGGTTATTTGAAAGCTTAACATATGGCATGCTGTCTAATAATATCTAAATGCATTCTGTCTCACCAAATCTGGGCTTTAGTATCTCAGGAGGCTGGTATATATTCAGGAGAATGTGAAGTAATTCTAGAACTTTTTACAATGAAATATGCTTTTGTCATTCAAGTTCTGGGGAAGCGCAGAAGTGTTTGTGATCATATTTCATGCTCGGCGATGACAAAGCTGAAGACAGTATATTGCCGTAGAGAGAAAACGTGTGTCAATGTAGATATGTGAGGAGACATCTGACAGGAGAGAAACAATATTGATGTGGTGCTTTGGCTGGGTAATATCGACTGGACAGGTACAGTATAACCCAGCATGTGTAAGATTGTACATGACTCTGTCATTCAGGACATAACAAACTTGTTAAATATGGCATTTTGTTTTAGTGTGATTTTTCAAAAGCGTTCGAGTTGCTGCCCTGTCTCTGTGTGTGGGATCTGCGTCTTCCTGCATGTTGATAAGTGACATAGTCTCAGTATGGGTCTGTTGTCATGTGACGAACTGGCAGCCCAGCCAGTGTGCCTCCTGTCTCACGCTTAGGATAAGATCAGGTTGACTGTGACACTGTACTGGATAAGCGGATATGGAAGCTAGACTGATGTGCTGCCAATGTACACAGAAATGTCTCTGAATGTAGATCTGCAAAACTGATCCCATTTTAATGCACGTGCCCCCTAGACCCCCTGAAATATACATTGTTTCAGGAAAATGTGGAATGCAGTCATGCTAAATATAAGAATTACTTAGCACTTTGCAACCAAATAGTCCAAAGCAAAACTAGATAAAATATGCATCTTCCCCTGGTTATGTATGCAAATTATTGTTCAGTCATTATGTTAGTGTGAAGTTTGCCATGCACACTGGATGCAATCAGGTCTGCTGCTGTTCATATTACTTTGTTCTTAGCAACAAGAAGACTACCTGTAATGCTAATTGATGTAATTATATTCCATTACAGTAACACTTCTTCAGCCCTGGTGATATTTAAGGTAATATTAATAATGATAATCTTGATGTTGCACCTAAACAGTGTTATTATTATTGGTATTATTATTATTATTATTATTTTGGAAGTTCAGTTCTTAGGCCCACATGTGTCTTGGCAGGGCAACAGGGACACCTCCCTTATGGAAGCAGATGAGCAGATCTTCTCTCTCACACTCAGCCAAGCGCTCTGCTTGCACCTTCACAGGCAGAGGTCAATGTGACAGTGATAAGTTACAACAGGTAAGACTGCCGGTGTCTCCAGACTTCAATGACTCTGAAAATAGGAATTTGAAATGAAGCAGTGCTGACAGTTAATCTGTGATCACAGTCAGCTCCGAACCTGCGCCAACCTAGTACTCTCTCTTCCTCTGTGACCCCGTAGCGGGACGGCGGTTCGAAGATCGATGGATGGACGGTGGACATTCTCTTCGCTAATCAGTTTTCCTAGCAAGATCCACGACATCCTAAAATGCACACACCTAATAGGAAATCCTCCATCTTAATTAAGTAAATGAATAAAGCACAAATTCTGACCTGAATGAAATGCCTTGTATAAACTGAAAATTACTATGATTTTTGAGAATGTAACTTTATATTCTGAAATATAACTGATGTAGCAGGACTTCATGGATATTATGAAATCTGCATGTATTACATTTAAATGCGTTTAATGCTTCTGAAGCCCAATTTGATCGACAAGTTTAGCACCACACTGCAGTGCAGTATTCCGAGGCAGAATCAGGACCCTGGACAGGGGAGAATCTGTCGGTCTCAGAGAAAGGGTCTTTCTGCCATATAGAGTACTAGTAATTGGTTATAAAGTAGGCATTTATCACCGTGCATATAATATACATGAAAAGGCAACATTAGATATAGAAAATAACATGATTCTGAAACCATTTATACAGAAATGAGTAATATAAATTTTGCCATCGGACACAATAAGGTGAACAATTAGCCCTCGTAGTCAAAATTAATATGGTTTTTCAGTTCCTTCGACTCATACACACTAACAGACAAAACACATGACGATTATTAAGCATTTATTGAATTTTTTTTTACTCAAGCACTTTTTCTGTGACATTCCCGGCTTGCTTTCCTTGAAGAGAAAACGCTCGTGAAAGATTAACATGCATCCGTATCTGTGTATTTGTGTCCGAAGGGTTTGCCCTAACATATAATATAAAAGTTAAATCGCAGTACAAGCAACAGACAGAAGCAAGCAGTCGGGAAGGCATGGAACGAACAGAGCTGGGCAGACAGATGCAGGTTGACAAATGCAGCCCCGGGGGGGTGACCGCGTTCAAGCAAAAATCGTGCCCCGGTGCCAAGTTATGGTGCCATGAAGCGGGCTGCTCGATTCTGCACCAATTGCGCGTCTATAGGTGGTGAATCCCTCATTCTCCCGCCTCAAGGGGAAACTAATCATTATTCCTGTCACAGCAGCCTTGCAGTAGGAGCTACGGTGGGGCACAGTAAGTTAGGGCAGGTAATCAGCCTCAGCAGTAGAGTCGAGCCCATCTCTTTCATCTGTCATGCACTCTCTTACTCTTTTGTCTTTCGGCAGGAACGATTTTGCCACCTACCCAGGCTGTTGGGTCCCCCATCGCCTTCCTCGCTGTCGGTCAGGTTGTTTAGCATCTCCGCTTCTCTAGGAGGTTGTGCAGAGAGAGAGCGCTCCTCGACTGCCGGCTGGCGCGTTTATCCCAAACGTGAAAAAAAAGCGCAGCGACAGAACCATGAGGATGTGGGGATGAATGTACTCTCTCCTCCTCGGGCAGAGCAGTGACAGCGAGAAAAGGGGATGGCAGGTTTCCCTCCTTCTCTCCCTGGCGTTCTCTCCCGCTGCTGCAGCGCGGCTCCCCCCGTACCGAGGACACGGAGGGATAAGGAGGGTAAAGGAGGCGTGTGGATGACGGACCGCCTTTGAGCAGCAGCGCACACACATGCTCATTCCGCACTCCACAGTCACCGCCAGCCCCTGAGTGAGGCTCAGCCTAATGACTGACTTCATCATGTATTCAGCAGGCATAATCTGCCTTTTCCTCTCTGGCGGAGGGGCGGCAGAGAGAAACCGTGAGAAGAGATGGATGATGCTGTTGTTCAGGTGCTGAAATAATGTTTGACTTTTCTTTGCCTTTTTTAATAGCACCTGTCCTTTTCCCCCACAGAACGATTCCATTTTCTTTTCTAACACAGAAGAGATACTTTTAGCCATGGAGTCCCATCACTCTCGTTTCTCTTCCGCTCACTTAAAATTACACATTTAGTCAATTAAAACAATAAAGAATGAAGATAGAGTGAGATGCAGTTAAGCTTTTCTGCATAATAAAGATGCCTGGTTTATCGGGAGCTGTGAAAGGTCACGGCACACAGATGTAGATCATCTCTACAGCTTTTTCGAACATTTAAAGAAATCATTGCTTGGCTGTGGATGAGGATCGCGTTCGATGCAGCAAATTATACCGGCGAAACAGCTATGGGCATTAGTTTGTGTCCACGGGTGTGAATGTCTGTGAATAAAACAGATTAGACATGGAACCAAAGCATTTGTTGTGATACAAGGACCAAAATAATAATGGAGCTCACTGCTCTGTAAGTCTTGAACTTCTGCTAAATGAAAAATTCTACCTCTTGGCTAAGAGAGACTTAAAACAGAGGTTCGTAAAGACGGGACAGAAAAGAACTGGACAGAGAATTGCACAAATGGCCTCTGATGTCTATGTTGCTTCGTGTATTTATGGATGTAAGACGCTATCCTTGCAAAATTGGAAGGAGTTTTTATCCTGCTGGAACAGCAGTTTTGTTCAGATAATAGGAATAAAATCATTTGTAACACTGCAGCTTCCTGATAGCTTTTTAATTGTTCAGCACTGTCATTTAGTGGTTGTCTTGATGTCATTCTGGCGTGTGAAGCAAAATAAATAAGCTGTAGAGCCGAGATCTTACCTCAGATTCCCCTTCTGCTTTTTCCCCGCCTCCCTGCCCCGATGTGGGTGATGGGGCTGCTGCCTGGCGGAATGAGCACCACAGTAGGTGACTTACAGCAGTCCTACAGGTATCATCATAAATAACCCCTGTTCTAGATTCCTGTGTTCTATCACTGAGGATGATCTCTCTAACAGACTGTCTTACACCACTTGAACAGTATTAGATTTAGTCCAAGAGACTGTAAGTCTATAAGTCTTATTACAGACTACTGGCCTAAATTACGAATAAATATGGCTCTTTAAATTTAAAATCATCGAGGTAACATTTATACTTATACACAGCTGTTGTGGGATGTCTTACGTTATGAACACTGCAGCCAAGGTAACTCAAATGAAACCACAGTTCATTAAAATTAAATGAACAGTCTTCAAAATATAATTACGATGATCATTTTAATCATCCCTTTTTTCGTATTATATCCAGTTTGGTGGCGTTTTATGAACATGATGCAATACACTGCAAATATTGTGTTGTCTTGATATACAAAGCATGTCGAAATGTTCGGTACGCAAATTACCATTCCAGATATGAACATAATGTTTACAAAGCCATCTTAAACTCCCCAAACCCCGAAAGATGCCCTTGATCCAATTTTTGTGATACTAAACATATTAGACAGAGGAAAAAAGTATAAATTGGAAAGATATTTGGTGAAGCATGACAAATATTATAATATTAATGAACAAGTGTGCTCACATTAGCAGCGCACGGGATGATTTTCTGTGGAAAGGCAGGTTATAACTATTTTTCAGACAGTGTAATCATTTCCCCCACGCAATTCCTTCATCATGTTAATGTAATTGGTTCAGTAAATCAGCTTTCTGGACAAGACTTCCTCCTCTTTCATAGGGGATGGACGTGATAAGTAGATAACTACTGAGAGATGTTAGATATTGCAGTATAGCAGTACAAGTCACACCACAAAATAGAGCAATTATATTAAGTGCCTTAAAGGAGCATTTGCACTGAAAACTGATTCATTTGAATCAAACCATTAATCGCTCTGAATCTGGGCTATTGAAACATTCTCTGTTCAAAAGACTTAGTAAAACAGCATAGGCCTGATCTTGCAGCATTCACAATAAAACTCATTCTCCCTCTTTCTTGTAATATTCATTATGTAATAACGGATAATCAGGAACAACTGCTAATGATAACTGTGTTGCTTGTCATACCAGAAATTCCTACTTCTGTCTCTGCACTGTGCTCTGACAATGGCCTTCACCCGCAAAGGGCCAGTGTATATGCGGGTTTTCGCCGCAACTCCCTAATTACATTGCTAATTAGAGGACTGATTGGCTGACGAGTCCTCACACCTGGGTTTGAACAGCTGACCTACAGGTTATCCCAAAAACCTGCACACACAGCGGCCCTTTGCGGATAAGATTGGCCACCCCGATCTAAGCCATGGGGAAATCAGTCAAAATTAATCTGCATACGAGTCATTGCTGCTTTTACTCCCGCATTTGTCATTGACTCTTGTATTATTTTTAGGTTTTCCCCATTGGCTATAAGTTTTTCTCTTCTGTATAATTTTACACTTACAGAGCTTGAATCTATTAGTAGTCATTTAATTACTTCCAATACTAATATGTTGACTATTGTTAGTTTTTAAAGACCTTTTTCTTTTTTAATTTTCATGACATTATGCAGATCTTTGCAATGCTTTATACAGCTTTCATTGCCCCCCTATCTGCCCATCCAGCGTCTCTGTAACAGACTTCATTGCCGATACCCTGAAGGCGAATGTAACTGATATGCTGGTCTCCCTAAAATAATGAGCTGTCTCCTTTGGTATGTTTTATCATTGGCTTTTGTGTAATCATTACATATAGATCCATCTGTCCATCCATCCATCCATCTGTCCATTCATCCTTCCATCCGTCCAGTCATGTGACTTATCCACTATATGGTTATGTTGAGCCTGCATATATAGACTACATGGATATAAATATAAAAACACAATTTTTAGATGTATAGTTATGATAAAACAGTAAAATGTATGAACACATATGAAAAATAATTTATAAATTATGACCAAGCCAAAAAAAAAACTATTCACTTTTGAAAAGAAGTAATTATAGCACTAATTATAATTTGAAAAGGCTGCATTTGCATCTCCTTGGAATGTTCACATATCATGACACAAAAAGAATCATTCCAAGTGTTCGTTTAAGAGCATGACTTTGTCCTGTGTCTGAACCATGTGCCATGGATTTGAAAAGTAACCACAGGTAGGGTATGTTGATTAAACAATGCATCTAGAATTCAATGACTCCAGTTGTGTGCAGAGTGTGATATCCATCCATGGTAATTCCACCCACTGTTCCACATGCCAATCATGGCCACTGGTTTCCCTGGCAACAGTGCTACTCTCTAGTATTGCAAAATCCACTCTATCAAAAATTTTTGTTTCTTTTTTTTCTTCTCTGCCTCCAAGCTTCGCAGCTGGTTTAAAAAATCATTTGCAGAAAAGTTTTGTCAGTCAAGATCAAATTGCTTAGCTTTTGGCAATTTTAATCATGGTAAAAATTCATTAAGAAAAAGTGGAATTCCAAAATGTGTCTAAAAGAAATAATAATTAATAGTCTTGGTACAAAATTATAGATATTAGTTCTAAAATGATCTGTTTTCAAAACACTACATGTCAGGAAGACTTTTGTTAGTGTTGGAATGACGGCATGCTCATCCTGACGAGTCATTCTTCATTCTTGATGCACTATTTACATTTAGATCCTGTAATGTTAAATGTATTGATTTTCAAGGTCCTCAACTGCTTTGTCGGGAAGCAGCTGTGAAAAAAAAAATCTGCTTTGCTTACGAGAATTGGTTGTTCTTGTTGAAACTAGAATTACGATTAGGATAGATGAATGGTAGGAGGACGAACTATACACTGTGGAAGGCTTAGTTTATGGTTAAGGACTAAGGCAATAAAATGTCACGTGATGCCCGAAGGTTCAAGACACGTGACTGCCTTTCCGTTAGCTTATGATTCTTGCCTGTCACTTAATGATAAAGTCCTATGCGTTTCAGTACTGAATTCCTTTATGCGACTGTAGTTTCTTTAAGGATAATTCTATAATTTTAAGTTTATGGCGCCCTCCTCTGGATACCTAAAACCTTAAAACGGACGTGAGCTTGAGAGACGTCACGAATGAATAGAACGCCCCGAATGATTTGTTTAGCTCAGACAACCATACGATTCTAGCAATTATCCTAGTTAGCAATGATTCAATAAAGCTACAAACGGATGGAAAACAGAAGTATTATATTTACATTATCCAAATATATCGGACACAACCAGTATAAATCAAATAAATTATTGCGGTTATGTAAACAAAATTAAGAACATTTTTTCGACCTATACTGAAAAACACCCCTGCAACTTGCAACCTGCAACCGATCTGCTATGTTCCACTACTAAATGAAATAATTACGTATTTCTGTATCAACGCTGACAGGTCTACCAGAAATATAAAGAACTAAGACTGTGATAATGCTATGTAAAATGCTGGTTTTGATAAGTCTGTCTTACAGAATTGCTTTATCCTGTCTTCAGTGTAACACACTTCGCACAAACCTTTGCAAATTATGATCTAATTAAAAAATTGACTTCACATATCGCAGACACTTTTGTTACTGACATTTTAATGTGTGGCTTTAAGTAGGTCATGTGATTACAGAAGCAAATTGTCATAAGGACTGTATGAACAATATTGATTTAGACCTTTTAATTTAATTTTGTTCCATGTCAGTTTATTATATAGGTACCTCTTGTGAATTACATCTACATAAGCAAGTATAAACCTTACTCAATATAAAATCCATTATAAACACATATTCAATCAAAGTCAACCATAAAAATCCACTGCAATATGGAAGAAGAATTTAAAAAATGCATCCCTCTTTGCAGGCCTACCGTAGTAGTATTCATATATTTCTTTCTCAAGCATAAATTAACCTTATTTATTTTCTTGTGCAGTGTTTTCCTATGGGGTCTCTATCTAAAATAGCTGAAATGGAAGGTTCCAGATATCAGATCTAGCCATCAGTTTAGCGCTAGGTACTATTTACAATACGAATATCATGGTATTTGTGTTAAAAACCAGCCCTCTCCAGTATGTATGACCTGGTGTGACAAATAAAACATATACATTTTCTAGATGGAAATTTAGAATGATATCAGTGACATTTACAGAGCTGAGAGAGAACATTATTTGGTATGACTGTAAGAAGAATAAGGTCCCAGGTTCCCTTCCCTGAGCCAGATAATGTGGAAGGATGTAGTATGAACGGAACGTATGGGTGTGAAATAGATACTGCCACTAGATGGCAGAAAATGATTTTAACACTATGAAATCTCTTAAACTTGTGTGTGAAAGTGTCCTTTATAGCCTTATGCTTATTGTTAGTTAAATGGAAATTTAATAAATGCCACTATCAATGTCACCAGCAGGAAAAACATATAATTATCTTAGTTGGTAATTCCATCTTTGTTACGCATGGACCAGCAATCTTACAAGGGATGTATATATGCACACTGCAAAAGCATGGAAAGTGAACATAGATTTGCCTTTAGGTGACATAACACATTAAAAGTGTGTTTTTCCTGACTGCTACTGTTTTACTGTCTTACAGTTCAGACGTTGGGTATGGAATCTGATTTAAATGATGTAGTTCAAATCTATTGATGTATTTGATTTATAAAAAAGATGCTTGCCTGGAAATTTACTCATTGGATATAGCCTTTTTCCTCGTTCAAAATAAGTTGCATTTCCCTCAGTAATAGGATTACATTCTCATACTTTCACCCTATTTGCTACTTCACCCTTTCTTCTGTTAACTGGCTGATTTTTCAGTAAGACAAATTGCAAGAGCGGTAGCAAAATAAATCCTTAGTCGTAAATTAGACATGTCTGAGGAGGCGTAATATTGGTTCACGTTACCTTGAAGGGTCCAATTCTCAAAGCCCACAGCTACTTTTAATCAATAAGTAATATTATCCTCTCCACCTATGTGATCACAGTAACAAGCCAATTGTCAAGGCACCTTTAAAAGCCAGCTCTGATTGCAGCCCCAAGGGACTCTGCCTGCCGACTCCCTCAGCATTCTGTCGTACCTCATCACCGTCGCCACGTACTGAGGCGCCCGGTCAACAGAAGAGCAGAACCATGATGAACATCAGCCGCCACGGTAACACAGCGCACTTTTTGCAAGATGGTGTTGGGCCCCTATTATTTTATGGATTGCAAAATTTGCAGTAGTATGATTCCTTAAGGGAATGACCTAAAATGGTTATTGATATTTCTATTAGGACTTAGCTTGCGAGCATCCAAATTTATTACTCCTTGATGCGACATTATAACCCTGCATTAACTAAGCTGGTTTTAAGGGACATTCCCTGAAGATGGTGGGTAGGTAGCTTCTTCACAATAGCTGAATATAAGGGGCAACATATGTGAGTCCAGGCCCTATTTAGGGGGGTTTCATTCACCCTATTTTTTTGTCTTTGCCGGCCTGAAACATTATTATTCTATATCCATAGTGATTCTGTATAAAGTTTCAGATCTTAGATTTGCCTCTAGAGGGCAACACAATCCAAATAGTATCAGACTGCCTTCCTGATCCGGAGAGGAGCAGATGCACTGATAAAGTGGAAGTTCAATATTCCTGATATATACGGCCTCTATCAGGGTGCGCATACGGCAGAAAGAAAAATTAACAAATGCATTCGTTTACAAATGTGTTTTTTACTTGGAACGCAGCAGTGTGCGCATGCTTCATGAGCTGTGGCATTTCTGTTTGATTTTAATTTACCTCCAGAGTGCAGCTCAGCTTGACTTGGTGCAGAGACTGGCTTTCAGTTCAAGTATTTTCTTGGTAAATAGATGGTCTATTTTATGCTCCAGCACCCACGTTTGGCAATTTACTGTACTCAGTATTGGTTTGTTTCTCTTGGATGCTGCCAAGCTTGACTGAAACTGAGTCACTAGCTTTGATTCCAATATCCTCACACTAGAAATCTCTGCTGCCCTGGAGCTACTTCAAAACTCACCAAAACCTTGAAGAAAATAACGTCATAACCATTGAACCCAAGGCAAAATCAAATATAAATATAAATGGCAATAAGTGAAAACTTTATCTTAACCAAAATATCCAGCAAATATCCTGTAAATAGCCCATACACGCCAAGCATCAGCAACTGGTAATTACAGCACAATTTAGCTTAAGAACACAAACTTGCCACTTGTGTATTACTTCTTTAAGATAATAATCCTGGCCTTCCTAATTCAAATGAAGCTGATTTCATTTATACTTCAAGAGAAACAAAAAAGCAAATTAATTCAATATGAATTTGTTTTGTTGTGACTATTAAGCAAAATAGATGGGAAAAAAAGTCCCCACGAAAGAAACCTGCTGTTTTATGCATTAGTTTCATGTTAATCAGGGCACAGAATATTTCCAGCTAAACAAGAAATCCTGCTTTGTGATACAGGCAAATTGAAATAATAATTAACCACGTAAACAGACATGACCTTAACCAGGGGCCTGCTTCAGAAAGCAGGTTTTCTTGCTTAGCCAGATAACTTGTTGGATTTAAGGTAGTTTGGGATAAATGTAAAAGAACAAAGATGAAGCCCATTTAAAGTAGGGTTCCTTAAATCTGACAAAGTATCACAGTAACTCATTTGCATGGTTAGCCCATTCAGCCACACAAAGAACTAACAAAGACAGTACAAAACTATAGAAGGAACGAGATGGCCAGTGACCCCTGCTGACCAAAAATGGAAATGACAGAACAGGATAAAGCAGGGACAGAAGCACTTTGATGGTAGACAGCATGCTTTTTGTGCTATGATAGTTTGAGGCTTGAGGGAAAATTTTTTATGTTCCAGAACAGCACATATAAATTAATCTATTTAAGAAACACATATTCAGCACATTTTTTACAGCAGCTATGTCATAGTTAAGGACATTCTGTATATTTCAGGGTAAACATAATGAACAGTGTAATAAATTCAGATGACATGGTTTATATCATCTCTCAGGGAGCTGCTCTTTCAGGACAACAGTGATTCAACTCCTTCCTGCATCTTTGTCCTTCTATTTATGAGAAAAGTAGGCATACTTTCTCATCAGCTGTGACTGTAAAGGATTCTGAACCTCCTGCATCAGAATGCCAGTCTCCCAGCCACATTTCACGGGTAAGCAGCATGAATCACAGTGTTTCTGTGTCAACTGCAAAGCTTTCAGGTGGCTGTGCACACACTCTCAGAACTGATCCTTTTTGTGTACTCTTGTGTTTTTTTTTTTATAATGGATAAATATTTTCCTGATATCACTTCAAAAGCTTTTTGTTGTAAAGACACACATTATTGATGCAAATGCACAATAAAATATGAATACTTGTCTGATATCCACAATTAAGGTATCCTACAAGCAAAATCAAATATATGCAAGTAAAATTACAAAACAACCATGAATATAATAAGCGGTTACAGAAAATGGATGGATAGATGGATGGATGGATGGTAACATGTTACTTAAAACTCTCATTTACAATACACTGTAGATACCTCCATACATTATAATGGTTGGTAAAAGAATTAATGATGCTTTGTACTGCATTATGAAGGTATCTATAATGTATGATAGATGAGAGCTGCATAAAGCATTCATAAAGCAAAATAAACATAGCTATATTGTGTGATACCTTTTTATAACTATTTATAACCAAGGCTATATAGCTTTTTTAATGCATTGTAATGTGTTATGAATGTGTTCATAGATCCTTACAGACATGGCATTTGTAGAAAGTGTTACTCAACATATTAACAATACATAAATAAAACCTCAATACCTGTTTGTCCAATACTGTCTCTATCAGAATACATATTTTGAGTTCAGAATACAATGAAATAGCCTTTGTTCAAACAAGCATGCACAATCCATCTCTCTGCCTTCTATCCTCTATTTCGGCACACTGTTGACCGGCCTGAAGCCTGTCTCACTAAGCATGGGGACACTGCAGGGATATAATCTGAATGGGATGAAACCATCTTAAATACAAAATCACACTCCAAGAGCTAATTTAAAACCAAAAAAGAAAGCATCAAGGTAACACCATCAATGACTGTGCCTTGGGGACCGGGGTGGACTGTGTCGCTGTGCTCTGCTGTGCCCCAGCTGTGTAAAGTGGCCAATAACCTCACATCAATAACCTCAAACAAGAGAATGAGCCGGGGTTTCCTGAGAAGCACATGAGATATTTAAGTAATTAGAAAGGAGGCATGGGAGGTTATATAAATTGAAAGTCTGAAATTTAATCATTGATTAAGGTTATTTTGAAGAGAAACCAAAAGAAGAGAGAGAAAATGTTTATGATTCAGACACAATGTAGTCGACTGAAAAAATAAATAAGAAAAAAACAACACAATAACACTCCATCCATCCATCCATCCATCACCATAACTGCTTAATCCCAACTGCGGTCGCGGGCGGGAGCCCCTGGTGGAAACCCGCGTGAACACGGGGAGAGCGTGCAAACTCCACACAGAAAGGACCCGGGACCTTCTTGCTGTCATGCAGCAGCGATCACCACTCCACTGCCATGCCGCCACACAATGCATGATATATTTCAATAAATAATTTAGAGCTGTGTTTTTATTCCATAATTAAGGTGAGTCAAGGGGGATATTATACCCACCAATTCAGACTGGGGATCGTAACAATGGACAAACTTTTGTTTGTCTTTGAATTCTATTTGTTATTCTTTGCTAATGTAAAAAATGTAAAATTAATAGTTAATTTTTATTTAATTTTATGTTTGTATATTTAATTGACCTGTTCCCTTTCTTCTCCTGTTAATCTGTCACGCCATGATCGTCCGCTCCTCTCGTGTGCCACGCCCCCTCATCAACCCCGTGTGGATTCCCCGTGTTTCTCAGCTGTTCCCG
>JAODKF010000116.1:10626897-10639783 GCA_026779585.1 Mormyrus proboscirostris
GGCAGTTCTGAAGGCGAAAGGGGGTCAAACACCGTATTAGTATGGTGTTCCTAATAATCCTTTAGGTGAGTGTATAATGTATTTGCCTGTTTCTTGCATACAACCACATGAAGATGTTCTTTTCAAGTTAACAGAGCTGGGTTACATTTAATTGTGAATTAATTGTGTGAACAAGAGCATATTTGTATTACGTGAATTTTTTCTTCTCCATAAAGGACCCAGATGCCAGTACCTCAGGGAAAAAATAGTGTTTCCCTTCCAGAAGTACCAAGACTGTTTATCAGTAAGAGACTGTATGGTGATAGATTCCCTGCAGACTGTGTGTAAATGATTAATCTATCAGACATTAAGGATCATTAGGAGGGTCCTTGTCTGTATCGATGGCTCCCTAGAGCTCTTTGTCATTATCAGAGTACCTGTTTAAGCCAGGGGCCTTCTCTGAGCTACAGTGATATGGGCCATGATCCATGGGCCTTTCTATGTTATTGATAAAAGCATTCACGGTACCAAGTGTGACTAATAAAGCATTCACACAGATTGACAGGGTCTCTGCATCTACTGAGTTATTGGATTTTGAGAGGAATTCAGCAGGGGAAGGGCTTACTGAACCATCAAGTACATTCCAAAGTTACAGATTGTCATTAAATTCTTTCATTAAGTAGGTGCAGCTCCTCATTTTGTGATGTTCCATTACAGGTGGGACCACTGAGGGCCCATCTAGTCAACATTTAGCTATGGAGACATACCATTACACACATCAAGATATTGAGGTTTAGGTCCAGAAGTCTGCCATAAAAAAGCAGCAAAGAAGAACCATTAAACAATAAATATTTGAATCTCTAAGCAATCTCTCATGTAAACAATCCAGTTTAATTACCTTTCTGTAGCATACAAGAGCATACAATCTTCATCCACACCTCTCCCCTTTCCAGCCTATCTTGCAACATTATTTTAAACATACAAATAATAATAATACAGACAGTCCCTGAGTAAAGAACATCTGACTTATTTGTACTTACAAACTGTCTGCCATATTATAAAAGAATTGTAATGGTTCATCATAATGTGGGCATGGACTACACGCTTTGTAAGAACATAAGAAATTTACAAACGAGAGCAGGCCATTCAGCCCATCAAGCTCATTTGGGGGGAACTTAATTATGTCTCAGAGTTGGTAAAAACTTATCTAGCTCTAATTTAAAGGAAACCAAGGTCTAGCAGGAAGACTATTCTATACTACAACTACATACTGTGTAAAGAAATGCTTCCTCAAATTCATTTTAAAACGCCCTCCCGCTAATTTCCACTTATGGCACGAGTTCTAGTATTTAAACTAATATTGAAATAGCCATTTGGCTGAACACAATCCAGACCTGTTACAATCTTATATAGGTGGATCATGTCCCCCCTTAGTATCCTTTGCTCGAGGCTAAACAGATTCAGCTCAGCTAACCTCTCCTCATAAGACATGCCTCTAAGACCAGGAATCATTCTCGTAGCCCTACGTTGCACCCTTTCCAAGACAGCAATGTATAAGAACATAAATGTGTACTACTTTGTGCCACTTTTGAAAACATTGTGCAGCTTCAGCAGTTTGCTGGTTCAAGATACAGTACCATATGTACTTGTTTTTATTATTATTGTATAATTATTATCATAACTGTTATGCACTGTATTATTGTTGTTCAGAGATACCTACAAATTCGAGTTAAGTACAGGTTTATGGAATGGAATTTGTTTGTTACCTGGGAACTGCCTATATAATATTCCAATTCAGTTTTTTCCTATGAAAACATTAAATGTCTGAATCATAAGGGAAATTACTTTGTATAAATATTATAATCAAATATTTTAATATTTTTATTTATATTTTATATTTATATTATATATTTTTATTTTGCTATAGTTAATTTAATATGTAATTTAAAAAGATTAATCCAGTCATCTTCAAAAGCTGTTATGGTGTTTTTTATCAAGATATTTCAACTAACTGTACAATTCAAAGATAAATCAGATGTCCGACATTAATTAGGCATTCTTCCAGAAGACAAAGGATTACTTCCTGGTGTTTAGTAATTCCACACAGTGGGTCAGTAAACAGCATTGTTTAAATACAAGATTTGAATGCAGTCTTCGCTCTGAGTGTGTGCATGTTGTGCATGAATAATGCAGGGTTTCCTTTGGGTACTAAAGTTTTCTCAAGGTACCACAGTTCAAAGATACTCACTTAGGGTACCTGGCTTTCCTAATCTGCCTGTAGTTTTCCTCCAAAATGGTTTTTGTGTAGCTTTTTGCTGAATGCTATATATATCAAATAATAATAATGTTATTCATGTGTCATGTGATATGCTTTCTGCAAACATATGATTTAAAAAAATTGTTACACAAATATTAATTTTATTTGCCTTGCTATTGTTCTTGCTTAATAAGAATAAACTCAAGAGCAACCTACTTCTAAACAACTCCCCTCTCCTGTCTACCTCCTTTTAGGGTCTTTTTATGTTTTTTAGCACCATTGTGTGTGTGTGTCTATTTTCAGGCTGCTTTTAGTAGACCTCTAACTGCAGCTACAATCTCGCAAACCTCTTTCTTCATACTGTCCTGTTATCAGCTCTTCACTACAATGAAATTGTCTGTCAACACTTAAGTGTTTCTGAACTATAGAATTTATCCGCAGTCTGCCATTGAAAGCTAGACAGGGAAGAGATAAACTCTCAGTTGATTTTGATAAATATGGTTTTCTGATGTTTAACTCCTATAAAATACTTTCAAACCTAGGTAGGAAAGTCATAGCTGATTGATACAAATTTTGTTCTCTCTTGCCCCTTTACACACTGCTGTCCACTTATTAAGATCTGATAGATAGTGTTTTGCGTCTCTCATTTTCACGACTTTCATTTTCCCCATTTCCCCACGTGATATTACACGGCTCACAAACTACCTCCTTCATGTCCATTTGACTTGAATCTTTGTCCATTATTGGCCCCTTAATGTCATCTTTTAAACAGGGTCTTCTGTAAGGTTCATGTCCAGGCCCATAGCCAGAAATGAATTCTGAGTGGCTACATACCCATTCATGTCCATTCATGTATACTGAGCTCTGATTTAAATCAAATTTCTAATGCTAAATTTTATAACAGATAAAACTTTTGACATTTTTTGCAAATGATCCTCATAGAAATACTATAATCAATTGTAGAGTTTTTGGTCCATAACATTATAGTATTTGGCTCTTGTTTATAATGGATAGTAAGATAAAAATATACAATTCTTACAACATTTAATGGAGGTTTTAGATTTAAATACTGCCCACTCTCACTGAGTACCACAGCTGTACTCATTAGCAAGATGACATTCATATGTGTCACAATGAAAGGAAACCCAGGAAACCCATTATGTCCCATGCAGATACTCTTTTAAGCAGCTGTTTTGTCTTTCAATTGGCAAAAGCAGCATTGGAGATGACCGTTTAACTTAAGTCCGCAGGCAGACTTACTTAGGGCAATTTGTCTGTGCTTAGGCTGAAGAATGTCAGTCAATTGAAACAAAAGTGCAATAAATAAAGGCTATAGGGATGTCAGATAAAAATCATTCCAGGGAAGTCAGAATGACTGCACAATGAATATCATTACAGAACAAAGTTTAAGTTGTAGATTACACCTTTAAGAGCTTCGCCCCATTGAATTTACATGCTGTAACATTGAGAGTGTGTCACGCCCTGATTGTCCGCTCCTCTCGTGTGCCACGCCGACCTCATCAACCCCGTGTGGATTCCCCGTGTTTCTCAGCTGTTCCCGGTTGTTGTTCATCAGTCCAGTGTATTGAGTCCGTTTGTTTCCCCAGTCCGGTCATTGTAATGTCAACCCTGTGTTGTCTCCCAGTGGCTGAAATAAACCCCGTTTTGCCCCGATCTTCGACTTCCTTCGCTCTGTTCGCTCTCCGGGTGCCCTCCGAGCCTGACAGCTCTGTCTGCACTCCGTGCGCCTCTCGAGCCTGACAGAATGACCGGACTCCACGAAAAGACGCCTCACCTAACGGAGGAAGAATACCTTCGGCTGACTGACGAGGTGCTTTATTGGCTCCAGCAGCCTGAGGTTCGTGAAGACCCAGCTGCTAGAGCTCTTGCTCATCGAGCCCGGGAGGTCCTAGAAAGGATCACCCCCCCCGGCTGCCGCAAGCAAGGCGGATGCGGTCTGGCAGTGCCTCTCACAGCTCCGAGGCAAGGTAGAGGAGAGGATGCAGGGACAGGTGTTTTTGGACTGCGGGAGACTGATTCTGTCCCCGTGCGAGCTGCCCGAAGTCCCCGTCGCCCCAGTCGTCTCTGCCCCGTGAAAGACGTCGCAGATGAGGGGGCGGGTCCGACACCCTTCTGGGTTCTCCTGCTTTGCCGCGGCTGTCCGAGGACCCCGGAGGGGGTGCCCTCTCAGCACAGGACCTCCCCGTGCTTGCCGTCTTCCCTACGCCCGCGGTGTCTACCAGATGTACTTCACCCTGCAGGGTTTGTATTGGCAGATACTGCGGGACCCCGCGGTGCAGGATTCCCCACGGGCGGCTGTTCTCCTAGAACAGTTATGTGGAGAATTGGCAGCAGTTACCCCAGCATCGCCACCCCAGCAGCTGGAGAGGGCAGAGAACACCCTGAAGGAGCTGCTGCCCTTGATAAGGGAGCAGACCTCTCCAGCAGAGGCGCTGGCCGCACTCCCGCGGCCCCTCCTGAGGCGCCCCCCCGGTGGCCGTACCGCCGCCTGCTGTGACCGCTCCTCCCGTGGCCCCACCTGCAGTGGAGGACGCTGTTCAGCCCGCAGCGCTCCCTGCTGGCCACCGGTTCGAGGTCCCGGCAGCACCTGCAGCTCCCCCCGAGGTTCCTGCCTTTGACCCCAGGGCCCCAGAGGTGCCAGTGTCCCCTGCTTCGGCGGCGCCCCCAGAGGTGCCTGCTGCTGCACCACCCCCAGAGCTCTCTGTGACTCCTGAGCTCCCTGCTCAGTTCCCCCTGGCCCCTGAGCTCCCAGCTCAAACCTCGGTGACTCCGAACTCCCCGGTCACAAGGGCCAACACACTGACCCACGAGGGTCTAGTCCCCTTGGCCCCAGTACTCCCCGTGGGCTCTTCACCTGAGGACGCCGCATCGCCCGAGCTCCCGGCTCCACTCCAGGCACCCTCTGCAGGCCGTCTGCCCGAGTGGCCCTCCGAGGCGCCCCCTGCTGGCCGCAGACCCAGGGCGCCCCCTGAGACGCCCCCTGCTGGTCGCTCGCCTGCTGCGGTGCCCCCTGCTGACTACTGACAACACGCCTGAGGACGCCACTAGGTCCACAGAGGCGCCCCTGCTGGTCGCTTGCCCGCCATGGCGCCTCTTGCTGACTGCACGCCTGCAGAGGCTGCCACGTCCCCAGAGGCGCCCCCTGTTGGTTGCATGCCCGTGGCGCCCCCTGTTGGCAGCATGCCTGAGTCCTGCTTGGCTGACCCGTCCGTCCTGCCGGGTCCACCCGCAGCCACGCCCGCGGCTTTGACGGCCCCGCCGGCGTCCGCAGTCCCCCCGGGCCCAGCTCCCGCGTCCACTGTCCCCAGAGTGATCCCGGACGACCCCGATCTCGCTCCCTCCTCTCCACAGGAGTCCGAGGAGGAGCTAGACTGGGACCCCTCAGGGATCGCGCTCTTGGTGACAAGGAAGCCCTCCATAGGGTCGCAGCGCCCACAAGCAGGGGTCCGGGGCGGTTCACGACCGGGCTACCGCCTCTCCGTTTCACGGAGAGGACGGGGTCATCGACGGCGGGGCAGACCCTCGGAGCGCCCTTTCCTTCCCCGAGTCCCAGTGACACAGACACCCGGTCTACCGGCCCCAGCCTAACCACAACCATCCCCTCAACCGACTGGGAGCTCCTCCCTCATGGCCCCTGCCCTGTCACCTCCGCTAGTCCCTTTACCAGCGTCCTCGCCACCCTTAACCCCAGTTCCAGCCCGAAGAAGCTGGCTGCCCCAGCGCCTCCCACTCTCTGTCCTCTTGGAGTCCCCAGCGCCCACCATAATCCCCGGCCCTTTGCTCCCTTGGCCCCTAGGTCTTTGTTCCCACCTGTTCCCTCAAGGTTCCCTCCTCGTGTGGTGGCACCCCCTGCGTTCACTTCCCATCCAGTTTCGACGTTGTTTGGTCCCTTTGTGCCCTCCGTGTTTACACCTCAACCCTCGGTACCTTTGTTTCCCACTGGCCCTTTTACTCCCTCTGTAGTTCCCCCTCATCCTTCCGTGCCCTTTGGTCCCTCGGTCACTTCCTTGTTTCCCCGACCCTCTGGGCCTTCGGCTTCGGTGGGTCCCTGTGTACCCCCTACATTTCGGCCGAAGCCCCCCGTGTCGTTGTTCCCCATCGGTCCCTTTGTGCCTCCCGTGCATCCTGTCCATCCTTTGGTGTCCACTACTCCTGCTCCTCCCTATGTAACTCCTGTTGGTATACCCTCTGGTGTGATCCCTCTGTTGTCCCCTCTAGTGGCCCCAGGTCCTATGTTTCCGTCCTTGGTGTCCCTATGTATATCTGCATTCCCTGTCGTGTGTTGTCTGCTGGCTGAGTTACAGAACTGGCACAGGGACACTATGTCCGTCTTATTCCCTGTGGTGCGTTGATTATGTCGTTATGTGTGTCGGTGTTTCCCGTGGTCCTTGGCATGTTGTGTGAATGAATTGTCCACTGTGTGCCTGTTCTGTGTGTCCGTCCTGTTCCCTGTGCCTTATTGAGTTGGTTCTGTTGTCTCCCCAGGTCCCGTCGGGCCCCCGGTCCCTAGGTAACCCCTGTCTGCTCCTCGTCCTGTCGTATCCCTTTCGCTCGCCCCGGGCCCCTCTCGTTGGTGCTTCCCCTGTGTTTCCAGTATGGTGACCCCTGTACCTGTTGACTCTTCCCCTGGTGTGTCGCCTGCTGTTCCTGTTTGTGCTGTGTGATCTTGGTTGACATGTTCCTTTGTGCTTTTTGTCTTTTCCAGGTCCTGTGTCCCCGGTTTGGTCCGTCCGCTCCCCTGGGGTGCGCCCGGTGTGCGTGCCCTTGAGGGGGGGGTACTGTCACGCCCTGATCGTCCGCTCCTCTCGTGTGCCACGCCCCCTCATCAACCCCGTGTGGATTCCCCGTGTTTCTCAGCTGTTCCCGGTTGTTGCTCATCAGTCCATTGTATTTAGTCCGCGTTTCCGTTTGTTTCCCCAGTCCAGTCATTGTAATGTCAACCCTGTGTTGTCTCCCAATGGCTGAAATAAACCCCGTTTTGCCCCAATCTTCGACTTCCTTCGCTCTGTTTGCTCTCCGGGCGCTCTCCGAGCCTGACAATCACTAGATACAGAAATGCCACCATCATTTCATTTTTAATGTACAGTCAGTAATGCTGTACCATCCAAAATATTCCATCCAAACTATACATAATTTGGCGGATACAAAACTGGCAATGATTAAATTAAAAAAGTAGTCAGCAGAATCAAAGGACTTTAGGGATTTACGTTCAAAAGCTGGAATTTACAGCAGAGATTAATACTGACAACAGAGTCTGTCATTATTCCGGAGCTGATAGATGTGACGCCTTGATAAATATTGCATATTTGCTGAAACTTAGAAGTAAAATTCAGAACCTTGTGCAGAATTAGTACTGCTGAAATTAAAATTTGTATTGGGTACCTCAAGATTAATGCATTGTTGGCATTTCAAGTAAATATATGGTAGAGCTACCATTTAAGTGCAGTTCAGGAATGCTTCATGACCTTAACCTTGAAAAATTAACTTAAATGGATTAAAGGTCCAGCTCAGGGGTGTCAACCTCATTTCAGTTAACGGGCCGCACTGGACCTAATACAATCTCAGATGGGGCAACCTATGCCTATTAAGCTAATAATATTAACAGCACCTTTAACACTTGGGCAACTCCTTAAAACTATTTTTCACTCAGGGGAGGAGTTCAATAGTTTCCCCTATATAGTCTACCCATAGAAACATTCATAGAGAATTAATGGTGTTAATCAAACTGTGATTACCGGTATAATGCGCGATTAACAGTATTTGGTAACAAATTGTGACAGTGCAAGTAAACAGAAGTTCGCCTCCCTGTGACCTCAGTTACAGTAAGGTAGCTCTACAACTGCTATTCAGCGAACTTTATGCAAATAGCACCATACAGTTATTCCTCATGTACTGGTGAAAAAGATCGGAAAACCTGTCCGCAACTGCATTTCTCTTATTTTGGGAAAAGCGTGGCACTTCTCAGGTCAGTTTCTTCCCAGCCTCGTCACTGAGCTTCATGCTATCCAAGCTGCATTGCTTCTCTTCTTACTGCAATTAAAAATGAACAGTGCCATTTTACAATTAAAAATGCTACACTCTCATTGGCAATTCATTCATTTTGTTTGTTTCCAGTTACTCTTGCAAGCTGGTGAGTCCAATAGAGGCAGAGAACATTACGTTCCTTTGACCGTCTGTCGTTCCACAAGTGGAACAACTAAGCATAGCAGGTTTTTTACTGTTTAAATTGTAATTTTGGGTTTTTTTCCCCCCTACGTCCATATTCTAAAATAAACAAACTATAATCCTCAATATTATTTTCTGTAAATTCACAAGTCACATGAAATTTAAGGCAGGCCATGAGTCTGACTCCAAGCATTTAGCTAAAGTAGCTTATGAGAAGCACTGATCTTCAGGAAACCCATTCAAGTTGTACAATCCTGCAGTTATTCTGCAATACAAATTCTGCAATACAAGCTATTGATTCATTGTAAATAAAATAAAATGACTCAATACTAATATTGATCATTTGTAATATTTTGACAGGCCCTGGAAAATGGAAATGATCAAGTTGTAGTGGGTTCATAAGCAGTCAGAATTCTCAGGGCAGAGGTGCTCTTATTCTGAAGGCTTGTTCAACTTCCGGATATTGGTTTTTGGTATTCTTGGCGGCAACCGGATCTTGCTCTCTCTCTCTTTTTCTTGTGGTTGTTAATAAAAAAGTGTTCATCCATTTTCACGGACAAAGCATCTGCCTCCTGTCTTTTTCCTCTCGCCACAAAGTGATGAAGTATGTTGTAACAGGGGGTAGGAGGGTGAAATGACAGACTTACAGTCCGGAAGTATATTCTGTATTTCAAATCACTAAAGAGTAACTTAACATAAAAAAGAGAAAAAAGTGGAAGGCAAGAAATACCAGAAAATCAAAGTGAAAACTTTTACATTGAATTACTGGTAAATCATGAAAAAATGAACCTTCAAAACATTTGGTTCCTAAATAATGGTAGCTACCATATCGAACAGGTACTTTTTCATGTACTCAAATGAGCACATGGACTGATATTAAAATAATCAACCCAGAGACACTTCCTGATGGGGAAAAAAAATCAAAAGTGAATATTAAAATAATATTCACACTGCATTATGCAAATGAACTCTCTATGGTCATAAATCTTCCTGATCCAGGTATATGGTGCTTGGTGTTCTGGCTTGAATACTGCCTCTAAAGAACATTTATTATGACTCAGCAGGGGACACTGAAAAAATTATAGCATTTTGCATCTTAATTGGAGAAGTGGAGGGGAGGTGGGGGGATAGACAGGGAAAATTAACTGTATCCATAACAGTGACATCAAACCCATAAGAAAACAACAAAAAAAAAACATTGTATTCTACGCTAGATATGTTGTGCAGGACACACAGCATGTTATTTAACTTTATTTAAATTGGTCACTATTCATTGAACTGAAGATTTACTGGAATTAAGTACTTTTTTTAGAATGAAATAGTTATTAAAACGATGCTGCATTACTGGCCAATTATAGTAGCATGTCCTTTGTGTGTTACGACAATAGACGATATATGTGATATAGAAATTGCATGATAAATGCCTCTCAACATGTTTGAGTCTCACGGGAACAATATTGTTAATTTCAAATTCATAAAAACAACTTCATGATTCAGGACATGATACTGATAATTTGACACTCTGGAAGTGACAATTTATAAATGACATGTTTAATCCAAATCAAAGAATATGAAAAAAGGCGTGGCGCTTCTTGTAGTTGACTTATGTCATAGTTAAGGATGCAGAGTCTCTTCGAAGAATTTTGTCCTGAATAATTGAGTCTACGATATGAGTCTGTGATAATCTTTCAACGATTACATTCTAAAAATGTCTGTAGCATCATTATTATGATCTTCATAATCATTACTCCAGTATTGATATATGGAAATACATAAACACAGTGTGTTTATGCAAGGGGATAACTTTGGGTTGGGCATGGAGGGGGTGATGCTGGTGGCCTTGAGGTCTCCACCTGTTTAAGAGGATCCACGGGGCTGTACTGGCTGCTTTTGATTATTGAGGGAGTTACACCCCCCCCCCCCCCTTAATATAGAATGATTTGTTTCTTCACCCTCCTTCCATAATGAAAGTCTGTATTTCCACCGCAGTCAGGAAACTGGGCAAATTGTGAAATGTGAAAAGATTATGTAATTAATATGGGAATCTTTAATAAGAAGTAAAGGAGCAGGACAATGTAATAGGTGCAACAAATTTGTTCTATTCTGCTTATCAACAGACATTGTTGTGTAAAAGTCTTAGGCAGTCAAAGAATATGATGTTTAAGTGATCTTCATAAATCTATGCTACAATGCCAGTCAAAGTGTGTCAGCTTATCCAAGGGATGTCTCTTAAAGTCACCCCAGGATTCGCAGCAACCACCCAGTACACCCATCTATTTTTTTGACTTGGCCACTATTACAACTCGGATAATCAATTACTCATTGACTTTTAAAATAACTAAATTAATAAATTACATGTGCTGGTGGTGAATTGTAACAAACACAAAGAATGGCTGAGGTGCCCCTGAGGAGAGCTTTGGTAAGCGATGCTCTTCCAGCCATCCAGCAGGGTATCTGTGACTTTTCAGAGAACAGGAGAACCTGTTGTTAGTTTTTCTTGTGTTACTCTTAATTTGCATATATTCTAATTAGGGATACACCGATCCCACTTTTTCTGTCACGGTACCGATACATTTGGGTATCGGCCGATACTGAGTACCGATCGGATACCAGTGTTTCATTAATAAGCTAAAAGCTTTGCCTCACTGTGTAGAAGAGACTGTATAATAGATGAGACTGATATAATAACAACTCAGTACATGTAACCTATATATACAGTGGCGGTACTACAGTTGTATAGGAAGCAGCAAGTGGTTCCATGCGTTAGGTGCAAGAAGGCTCTGATGCAGCGCTTTTCAATCTATTGCACTCAATTGATTTAACCCATTGTGAGCCTTGCCTGTAAGTTCCTTTTTATTGTTTACAGATTTATCTTTCAGTATTGAAGGGCATTTACTTTCACTGGGATGTTTGCGCTTATATTCAGCTAGTCTTAATTGCTGATTGATATTTACCGTCTGACACGTTCTGTACCTTAACTTTAGTGACAAATTGTCACTTTCTGTGTTCTGAGCGTAATTGTGTAACTCAGACCTTTCATGTGATGCCTTAGAGAATATGTGCTTACATATCTTATGTTCTAATTTCATCATTTCTGGTATTTCAGTTTTACTCTTCTGTACCAGATCAACATGCTCTGCAAGAGGCAATATTAAAGACAGAGCAAGAAAGCTACCTTCTGACTCTCGTGTTGTTTACTGAGGGAGTTTGGCTGGCTGTCTACTTCTGGTTATTTAACACCATTAGAAGGAAGATTGGGAAAAAAAGTGCAATGGATAGACAAATCTAAGTTTGAGGTGTTCGGATCACAAAGGAGAACATTTGTGAGATGAAAATGAAAAGATGCTGGAGGATTTCTCGATAACATCTGTCAAGCATGGTGGAGGTAATGTGACGATCTGAGGCTGCTTTGCTGATGGTGAAGTAGATTTTTACATAGTAAAAGAGATCTTGAAGAAGGAAGGCTATCACTCCATTTTGCAACGCCATGCTATATCCTGTGGACGGCGCTCAATTAGAGCCAATTTTGTCATACATCAGGACAATGACCCAAACACAGCTCCAAACTATACAAGAACTATTTAGGAGAGAAGCGGTCAGCTGGTGTTCTGTGTACAATGGAGCGGCCAGCACAGTCACCGGGTCTCAGCTCTACTGAGCTGCTATGGGAGCAGCTTGACCCAATGGTACGTAAGAAGTGTCCATCAAGCCAATCCAACTTGTGGGAGACGCTCCAGGAAGCACGGGGTTACAGTACTTCAGCAAATTGACATCTAGAATGCCCAAGGTCTACAAGGCTGTAATTGCTGCAAATGGAGGATTCTTTGATGAAAGCAAGTTTGAAGAACACTATTATTATTTTAATTTCAAAAATGATAATTTCTAACTTTGTCAGTGACTATTTCCTATTTATTTTGCTATATTTCCTATTCAAAGTCATTTCATGCATGTCTTTGTAAGCACAGAAATTAATGTTTTTTTTGTTGTATAGTTGTACTAGTTGTATAGATTAATTAATAGGGGAGGTCCTCGCAAGTAACGAGGGCTTAGTGAGTGGACTATCCAACATCAAAGCAGTTTCTGCAATAAATTTAATCATTGTATAAAAATGAATATTCACATGCAAAGTAGGCTATGTTGTTAATATCAACACAAAAAATAAACAGGAGAAACATGACCATAATATATTAAGAATTAAACAAGTTAGTAATAAACCTTATGAAACAAAACATAAAAAAAATGTCATAAAAACTCAAGTGCTAATGCTGCTTTACTGTAGTGCTAATTGCTAATGTTTGTCCATATATCCATCTGCCAACCACTTCTTCTGACCAGGGTCATGGCTAATTACTAGTTTATTGTCATATTATACAAATACCATGAGTTAAAAAAATGAAATATTTCGCACAGAATACAAATAATTTGCTTAAATTTTAAGTGGCATAACCATCTTAACCGCCAGGT